>JANJEY010000007.1:42100628-42114899 GCA_024703695.1 Erythroxylum cataractarum
GGATAGATATTAGTAGATCTCATTTACTAAGTTACATATATAGATGATGTATATGGAGATATGATCATTGAACTGACTAAACTGAGAATTCCCAACTATTAGTATTACCTATGAACTGTCAAGTAGGATATTCTTACGAAAATTTGAATGTATATTTTTCCTTTGACCTGAGATCATTATAGTAATCAATAGGTCACTTATTATATTTTGATGTCGAACGCCTAGTGTGTAAAAATGCTAGTTGAATGATCATTGGATAAAATTAAGTGCCTATCTGATTAGTGGTGAGTCAAGATGGGATCCATCGACTCTAGGTGATGAGTTTGAACTCTATGTTGTCATTGATCTTAATGGTTGTTTTAAGACTTTGGCTAGGGCGATTGAATGAGTGAGGACAATGAGTTTTCTAAGTCATTCACTAATCATTAATGATCGACTTGTAACATAGTTGGTTATCTAATAAGGTTTGACAGTTAAACCATACCTTAGGATAACCCGGAGTTGTAATGATGGAAAGTAATAATGCATTATCCTTAAACTAAGGTTCTGTCTTTGTAAGGTTGTTACTTCATACTATCTAGTCATTAAGGAGTGTTGCTAGATGCCAACTTTAATTAGTAATTAATTAGATTAATTACCACCAGCTTAGTGATGAACCTATATGGTTACATACTTTCGAGTGTAATATTTTCTGTTTATGATTATTTAATTTATTATAATATAATTTATTAAATAATCTATATGACATATTATTATATTTTTTACTAACATAGAAAATATAATTAATATTGAAAATTCTCTTGTACAAAATCAAACGAATAAAATAAAAATATTTTTTTATTTCACTTTATAAATAATAATTATTATTATTAAAAAAAAGAAACATTGTAACCATACAACAAAGAAATATGTAACGTTGTAATGGTTATAAAGGGAGGTTGTAATAGTTACAGAAAAATAAGATAGCGTGAATATAAAAACAAAGATAAGTCTTTTTTGTTTTAAGAGAGGAATGTGAATGATACGATACACAGGAGAGTTAATACGATACACAGCAGAGTAAAAAGAGAAAAGAGATTTTTGGTTTTCGATTTTTGTACAGTGATACGAAAGGAGAGATTTTTGTGCGATAAGATATATATAAAAGGAGAAGGCTTTTGTGTGATGCATATAGTGTGCATGAAAAAAACTGAACAACGTACTGCAAAAGATATATATTTATATATATGTTGTTTTGGTTTCTGTATATAAAAGTTATATACACAAAGATAAGATAATAGAAGAGAAAATTGTTTTCTCCATTTTTGAAGATATGGTTCTTTAAAATTTAGCTATAATCATATGAATTGTTGAAAGCGGGATATATTTCTCAGTGTGGAGCATATAGAGACTTTGTAATTTCGAAGTTCAGTATTGATTAAGTCTCATGAATTCCATGTATTTTATTGTTTGTCTATTCTGGTTATGAGTATGATTCTTAAACGCAATAGATGATTGCATATAAATTTTTTATTTCCGCTACGTATGCGATCCTTCATATAGGTTGGCTAAATAAAAAATAAAAGGAATATAAAAGAGACATCTTAGAGGCCTTTAGAAAGTGCAAATCAATATATCATTTCTAAAGGCCATCAAGGAAATTCTAAAACATGCTGTTTGAAGGAATTATGCACAAATAAAAGGAAGTTGAAAGATAAAGAGAGAATAATTTTATGTAAGAATGTATTTGCTATGATAGATAGAAAAAAACAAAAATCTAGGTATGTTTACACTTTCATATGTCATTAGTGATAAGAAAATTAAGTGCGTGATACTAGAATTAGATGCATTTATTAATCTTATGCCGTACTCAATTTATTAAGCTTTAAAAGTGAATTCTTTACATGAAACTAATATAATTATTCAACTAGTTGATCGTTGTTATATGCATCATATTGTTTTTGTTCATATTAATGGTTTAATATTTCTTGTGAACTTTTACATCTTGAAAATGGATGGAGATAGTGTAGAACATTTAGCTTAAATTTTTTTGGGAAGGCCTTTTGTGAAGATGACTTAAAAGAACATTGATGTGATTAAGGATACTCTTTTCGTTGAGTTTGATAGAGATATGGTTGAATTTAATATTTAAAAAGCAATAAAGTATCATAATAATTTTCACTTTATGTATCATATAGATATTCTGGACTCAATTTTGTAGGATATTTTTAAAGAAGAAAGTGTTGGTAACGAGTCATAGTTTAATGCTAAATTAAAAGTGAATCAGCGTGTTGATGAAACTTGTGAAATTGTAGAATCATTATTAGCAATGGTAATAGATTTTAAAACTATAAATGATGAAATTATTATAACTCATAAGAAAATGTTTCCTTCTATTTTAGAGGCTCCAAAGATATAATTAAAACCCTATCTAATCACCTGAAGTATGTCTATTTGGGTGAAGGAGATTCATCACCTACGATCCTCTTAAAAAGGTTGACTAAAGAGCAAAAAGAAAGGTTAGTAGAAACTTTAAAGGAGTATAGAACTCTAATCAGTTGGACATTAGCTTACATAAAAAGAATAAGTCTACTAACTTGTGGTTATATTATTATTTTAGAAGAAATGCTACGCTGGTAAGAGAATCATAAAGAAGACTAAGAGAATCAAACAGAAGACTTAATACAATAATGAAAGATGTGGTAATGAAAGAAATTTTAGAACTTTTGGATTTAGGTGTAATCTATCATGTCACAGATAGTGAGTGGGTGAGCCTAGTTTATGTTATGTCAACGAAAACTAGGGTAATAATGATACAAAATCAAAGGGATGAGTTGGTATTAATGAGGGTACAAAATAGGTGGTCAATATGTATAGACTTTAGTAAACTTAAATTTGCCACTAGAAAGAATTATTTTCCATGACCCTTTATAAATCAAATGTTGGAAAAACTTATTATTAAATCATGTATTTGCTTTTTGGATTTCAAGTTATTACCAAATAGCCATTACTTAAGAAGATTAAGAAAAGACTACCTTTACATGCCTTTTTTTAATATATGCCTTTACCATTTGGTCTTTAAAATGCTCCAGGTACAATTCAAAGGTGTATGATGAGTATATATTTTGAGTATATTGAGAATCGCGTTAAGGTATTCATGTATGACTTTATAGTTTATGGAGATTTATTTGATGATGGCTTGAATCATTTATCCAAGGTTATCAAAAGAAGCATTGAATCAAATTTGGTTTTGAATTATAAAAATGTCATTTTATGGTTAATCAAGGCATTATTTTGGGACAAGTGATTTCATTCAAGGGAATAGAAGTTGATAAGGAAAAAGAAGATTTAATTTTAAACTTACCTTATCCTACAAATTTTAGGAAAGTTTTGAATATATAGGATTTTATTGCAAGTTTATTAAAGATGTTTCAAAGATTACTATACCATTGTCAAAGTTCTGACAAAAAAATGTTCCCATTTGAATTTAGGAAAGAATGTCAAGAAGCTTTTGACAAGCTCAAAGCTTTATTGATAAATGTGTCCATCATTTAGTCCAAATTATGATCTATCATTTGAGATCATATGCATTGCTAGCAATTATGCAATGGGAGCTGTTTTAGGCCAAAGGATTGGAAAAAAAAAGGTCATGTCATTTATTAAGCTTCAAGAACATTAGATGCTACAAGTGCAATTATTCTACAACTGGGGAGGACCTTTTAGCAATTATTTTGCTTTAGATAAATTTAAATCTTATTTGTTTAGCTATAAAGTTATTGTGTATTTTGACTTTGTAGCATTAAAATACATTTTGGTAAAGAAAGAGTCGAAACTGAGGTTGATAAATGGATTTTTCTACTTCAAAAACTTTATTTGATAATAAGGGATAAAAAGAAGTGGAAAATTTAGTAGTAGACCATTTAAGTACTATGGTGAAGGATGAAAATATTTTACGTATTTTTGAAACTTTTCTTGACGAGAAGTTATTCCAAATGAAAGGTATGGTTCTATGGTACACATGCCTTGTTAATTATTTAGTAAATATAGGAAGGAAAATATAAGCAATGAGGCAAAATATTATGTTTAGGATGAACCTTATTTATGGAAGTTCTGTTATGATCAAGTTACTAGACATTGTGTTCTAGAAGATGAACATCATTATGTCTTTTCTTTTGTCATAATTATACATGTTATGGTCACTTTGGCCCAAAACGAACTACTAGAAAAGTTTTTTATTGTGGTTTTTTTAGGAGACTTTGTTTAGAGATGTTTATATGTTTTGTAAAAGTTATATCAATGCTAAAAGATACGTATGTTATCTCATAAAAATGAAATTCCTTAAACAATAGTTCTTATAGTTGAGATACTTAATGTACATGGCATTGATTTTATAGGCCTTGGTCTTTTGTCTTATGGTTTTTCTTAATACTTTTAACAGTTGATTATGTTTTGAAATGGGTGGTAGGAAAAGCAACAAGGACTGATGATTCTGTAACTGTTGTAGGTTTTATAAAGTTCAATATTTTCAATACATTCAGGGTTCCACAAGCCATTATTATTTATCTAGGGAGTCAATTTTGCAATAAAGTAGTGGTGTCTTTGTTTAAAAATTATGGCCAACATCATCAAGTAGCCACTGCATATCATCCATAAGCAAATAGATAAGCAGACGTATCAAATAAAGAAGTATAATCTATTTTAGGAAAATGGTAAATTAGGAAAGAAAGGATTGGAGTTTACATCTAGACGACGCTATTTAACTTACCATATAGCTTATAAAACACTGATAATGACGTATTCTTATTGATTAGCTTTTGGTAAAGCTTGTCATTTACAAATAAAGATTGAATATAAAACTTATTAGGCAATGCAATGTTGCAACATAGATTTGTTCAAAGTTGGAGAAGTAAAGAAAATAAAATTGGAAGAGCTAGAGAAACAAAGTTTGGATGGTTATAAGAATTTAAGAATTTACAAAGAGAAAACCAAATTATTTTATGATAATATGATCTTGAGGAAGCAATTTGAGATGGGAAAGAAAGTGTTGTTATATAATTCTCGATTAAAGCTCATCCTAGGTAAGTCACATTCTAGATGGCTTGGCCCTTTTATTATCATGAGTGCAATTCCTTATAGTACAACCAAAAGAAAATAGTTTAGATATTGGAAACATCTTCAAAACATACAAAGTCATTAGGGGAGATCACGCCTTATATAATTTAGCCTTCGGGATAAAAGATCTAAAATTTCAAACTAATAAAATTTATAAGGCGAGACCACTTTTTATGTAACTAAGGTTAAGGGTAACAATCATCTTAAGTTCTCAAATATTAAAAGTGTAATGTACCACTCTCATAGAGCATATGCCCAAATGTATAGATGGTTATTTGATAACATACTCAATGAGGATGACATGTTAAGATGATTGCATTACCACTTTATTGGACGGATCACATATCAAAAGCATTTCAAACATTCATTTTGAATCATTTCATTCACAGTCATACTAAATCACAAATGTCATTACACTTTAGAGTTCACATATCCATTTGAAAATAGGTTATAAATGCTATTCTTGGTGCATAATGACTAGAGACATCTATAGGTACAACTGATCTTGGCCACTAACTCGTGTCCAATTATAGTAGCTATACTCTAATTAGTCTAACTAGATCTTCTCTAAACCTAAAAATCAACATTGCAATTTTTATGAGTTTGCGAACTTAGTGAGTGAACAATCATCGATGTATTCACTCAATTTAGATACACAGAAACAAGTCATATCCCAATTCAACAAGTATTACATATCATCCAGTAAATATCACATCACATTTCATCATACCTTATCATATACATCAATTTTGTCATACTTTCATAAGTATATGAGGTAGACTAACATTTCATATCACAATACATCCTTATTTACTTTTCAATCGTATTTCAAACAATTCAATAATTCATTTCAATTTATTTGTATGATACATATAAGGATGTATATGTAAATTCATACGTGACTCCATTTTATTTTACTTTATTGTGACCGAGTGCTTATTCACTGTCCCGTATCCTTTATAGATACTGAGCTCATTTCATTTACTATCCCGTATTTGTTGTAGATACTGGGCTCATTAATAACTGAGCATGTGGCTCTTTTTGCATAACCCTGAGCTTAAAGATCTTTTTCACATTGATGTTGGACCCCGAACCTTTTTATTAAATGAGAAATTGTTGGCGATTATTCATGTGTAGAAAAAAGGGGAACTCTTGAACTTGAGTTGAAATAGAAAAGATGGTTTAGACATAAGATGAGTTATATGTGATATGTTGGAAGTTAAAAGTTGGAAAATGTAAGTGTTCATTGAGTATGCTTCGGTGTTTTAGCCATAATTTTTGCTCTAGTAATCCGAATTAGATGATTCTTAATTTGGATTAAACTAGAGAAATAGGGTTACAAATTTTCTGATGAAATTGAGTTATAATTCAGTCTTTAAGAAAGTCAATTTTCGGGTGGAATTAGAGCATAACATATTGTTTCAGCATAAGAACAGTTCGGAAATGTTTAGGCTATAACTTTTAGATTACTGAACCAAATTGAATGCTTTTGATGTCATTAGAAAATTGAGACAATGAGGAACATTTCTGTAGAAGGAAGTGTAAGCAAATTCTTTCAATTTCATGATTAGAAAAGGTGTTGATTTTCGGAAGGAGTTAAGCATGATTTAAATGAACTTTGAGGTCTTAATAGAGTATTTTTGTGGAATTAATTAAAATGATAATGGGAGTTAATTAGCATGTTAATCTGAGTAAGATCATATGGCATAGGTTGATTGAATTATGATATTAAGGTGGTAAGTTTGCATGAGGGGAAAAAAAGGCAAGCCACTTAAGCCATTTAAGTTGCAAGGTTTATATGTAAGGGCAAAGTGGTCACTGCTTATTCATTAATGGCATTATTGTAAATAGAAGTGTAGGTTGGCTTTTAAGGAAGGAGCATGCACGAAATTGGGAAGAAAAGAATATGAGAAAAGAGAGAAAGAGAGAGAGATTGTGGAGAAGCGGAGAAAACAGAGAAAGCCATGTTAAGGTTTGATTTTCTTGGTTTTCAAGAGAGATTTTGATGTTTATTCATGAAGGAAAAAGGAAGAGGAGCATGAGAACTTTCATATGAGCCAAGAAACTCCTCATTTGGTGAAGGAATCAAGGTAAGAGTGTTTTTTAATTGTTGGATTTTTTAAAGGGTTTAGGTTCTTATGGCTTAAGAATGGTATGGGTTCAAGTTTTCTAAGATCAATTTTAGTGATTATGTGTTATGAGTTTATCAATTTGAACTCCTTTTGATTTAGTGATTTTGCCATGGATGAAGGAGATTAAGAAAGGCAAGAGGAATCCAGATCAAGGGGAGGCAATTTGAGTCAAGATTCAAGCAAGGAATTAAGGTGGGTTCCATGTTTATAATAGAGTAAATAAGCCGCTTTTGTTTTCTTTAAATCAAGGAAAATTAATGATTTAAATTGCATCATAAGTGTTGCATTAATTGTGCCTTGAAGGAATTATGGAATTGCTACATGTTTGATATGTGAATTGTGTGATGATTTATGAAAATGATTTCTTAGAAAGGATTACATGTTTATGAAATTATGTTTTTGGGAAATTGTATTCGAAATTCCTCATGTTTATGAAAAAATCAAGTTTGAAAAAGTGCCATTTTGGACAACAAGTTTTGAAATAAATGTTATGTGGGTTTTGGTAGTCCATCCAAGAACCGTCACGTGCATGTTGACCCAAGAATAGGCTTCTCCCGCCTGTCCGCTAGTGGCACGGATCTCCTTCAAGGACTCCCTCAAGTTTATGACTACACAGGACAATTATATGGGAATGTGTAATGCATCATGAATATGGATCTACCCAAACCATTTTGATGTGTTATGTGCTTATGACATGTGAACAAGTTGATGCATACATGTTTTGTGGTTTGTAAATGTGAATACATGATGAGATTTTGAGAAACAAGTGTTTTATGAATTTCAACAAGATTTTCTATGATAATGAACTTTTGAATAGTTTTGCTTATTTTTCCGTTATAAGCATGTTATCCACGAGCTGTAAAACTCACCCCCACACTCTTTCCCCCATTCAGGTGATGAGCAAGGAAATCAAGTGAAAGTGAATCAAGGCATGAATCCGAATTTGCATGTTTTGTTTTGTTTTGGAGTAATTGATGTAAAACAAAGCTGTAATTGCATTTTGAGCAACGATTATTCAAGTGTTTTGTGTAATTTGGAGATTTTGTAATATTAATGTATTGTCGCTTCAAATGCCATTGAAGTTTTGTTAATTCTTATTTGTTGTTAATGAATTATGAATGATGTATGGATGAGCATGATGAATGTTGAGCATAAGTGGGTGATATATATATATATATAGATATGTGTATATATATATACACATCAGTGAGATGTTATGGATATAGAGATTTTGTTGAATATGAAGATTCATACGAATTGAGGTTGAGTTGGATGAATTCCAATTGGAAGTTGAATTGTTTTGAATGATGTGTATAGAGGAAGTAAAGTTGGGATAAATTCCAAGTTTTGCATGAAGGTAAAATGTGTATGCAGATTTCCATGGGGAAACTATATTGATCTAGGTAGGATTACCAAAATTTCTTTTATGAAAGTCGTAGTTCGTCTTTATAGTTTTGCAACGCCATAAAGTATGCAATTTTTGGACATCGGAATCGAAAGATATGATTGTTACAAGTTATGATGTTGCATAGGAATTTTGTATGATGACAGCTATGGTAAATGATAGGAAATGGTGGTTTTGACGAACCAAATCAATTGAGATTTGAGAGTTTATGAGATAATTTTGGTGTTTGAGTTGTTATGAATTGCACTAGAAGAGTTGAATTTAAGAAGATATTGATTGAATTTGATGTTATATTGGATGTAGGAAGCATGGGAGAGGGTTTGGAGGGGTTTTGAGAAACCTCCATGTCCGTTTGATGGACTTTAAGTCCGTTGAATGAACCTTTATGGATCAAAAAGGACCCCTAGCATCGCCTATGTCCATTTAACGGACCTTCCCGGGTGAGAAAGGGCACTTTGGCCCGACAATGTCCGTTAAACGGACATTCACGGGACAGCTTCATGAAATGGCAATTGTTGACCATTTTAGAGGCAGAATCTGACTTTGTGATCTCCATGAAAGCTTTAGATCTCTAAGTCTTCTTTCCAATGGTCTAAGAACGAGACCAATACGACAATTTTGGTGATAGTTAAGGCAATCTCGCCAAGATATGTTACTGCATGATTGAGGACTTAAACATGTTCAATTCTTTTGACCATAACTTCCTCATCCAGCCTCCAAATGTGGTGATTTTTGAAGCAATAGATTCCTAAGACATGTATCTATCTCCCCATGAAAAGTTGTATCTTTTAGAGTTGATTTTAAAAAGGTTTGATGGAAGGGAAATGAGGGATCAGTTGGGAGACCATGATTGGGGTATGAACACGCTTTGGAGTTTTAAACATATCTTGAGCTATAGAGCTCCGATTGAAATGATTATTTCTTAAAAGAAAAATAGAGACATAAAGTTACAATTTCTTTGAAGAAGTTAAATTGAAATCCTGATTTGAAGATTCCCAAATTCTGTTCGCAAATAGGAGAAATGAGTTCGAGTATGGTGACTAATTTTACGTGGGCACACCATTGAACAAATTGTGAGGAAAATGATTGGGATGTTATGAAAATGAAGATGAATAGATGATGGTTCAGTAGATTTCATGGGATTACGCTCACGTTTCATGTTTAGTAAGAGTTGGATTCCGAAAACAAGCAGGATCCCACATGAGTGATATCAAAGTAAGAAGATAAACCGATTATGGCTTTATAAGGGCTAAATGAATTAACCCTATACGATAAGATGTACAAGTTTCATGATCCAAAGTTGGGCTCCGCAAGTGGGGTCCAACAGTTGTGGTATCAGAGCAAGAGTTTACCAAGAGTTGGGTTCCAAAAATGGTGCCCAACAGTTGTAGTATCAGAGCAAGCGTTGGACTCCGCAAGCAGGACCCAAGAACAATTGTTTTGTACATATTGTACAAAATAATAATGAATTATTATTTATTTTGAGGACTTAGTTAATGCTTAGTTTATTATTCTTTCAACTCCAAGTGAACCTAATTTATAACGAATAGGGTAGCAAATTTATATACTATTTTGGAAAACCTAGATTAATCATGTGGCATGGGTAGAATTAAGTGAGATAGTTTCTATTAAACTGAAACAACTAGAATACTTAAAACTAGTTTATAAAATACCAACTAATTTATAACTCAATATTACGTTGTAAAATAAATCTACCTTGAGTTATAGGACAATACATTATTGAATAAGGAAAATAAAATATACCGCATCATTAAGTGAACTTGTTTTGATTTTCATATATGCATTTATGTCACCACTACATATGATTGAATGTAGAAGGACCTATTAAAAATCCATATTTTAAGGAAGGCAGTGTAGGATATGATGTATATCCTCCTTATAAATTGACATGACATATTTTATAATCTTGTGGAGGTTGCTCTAGTATTTAAAGGATAATGGACATTGCCTGATGCCTAGTAAATGTTGAATTCTTTATATTTTATAATATCATTGGCCAATTCACCAACATTGTGCAATGTGATCAAATATAAAGTGGGATCTCTTAATTATTAGTAAGGCTCAAAAATAAAAATTTTACTTTAGTTAGTAAGAAAGGAAACGTGTTAATATTCATAGGCTTGAAAATTAATTTTTTATAAAATACAGTGGTATATTTTATATTGAATTGTAATATGCTTTTTATTGTTGTAGATAACCTAATGTGTAAGTTTTTTTAGAATGTTGTGATATTTTTGTAAAATATAATGATATATTTTATTTGAAATGATAGTGTGTGTTTGATTATAAATAAATATATGTATGTTTCGTATAACATGGTTGAATTTTTATAGAATGCAGCAATATTTTTATGAAACAAAATTTTATTATTGAATGATATCTTACATAGTTTTTTAAAGAAAACTATAATGTTTTGACATTTGTGCATATTTTTTAGATTCTAATAAGGAAGTGTAAACTTGTAAAAAAATTATCATCTCCTCTAAAAAAAAAAATAAGAAGGCTATCATAACCAAAATGAAGGTAATCTAAAAGAGAAAAATATTTTTTAAGCAGCTATTGATAAGATATTAGGAAAAATATGATGATCTTATCCTCTTAATTTGATTTGAATTATGAATTTTACGTGGTAGATGATGATGTTGCTAGTTATAAAAAAGAAAAAAAGTGTGATAAAAACAACAAGATTAGGAGTTTGAACAAGTTTAAAAAAATTTCCTAAAGTCTACATCATAAATTAAAAATATTTTTATATGATAATGAGAGTGATTTATGTAGACTTTTCAAATGAGATGCTAATGAAATGGTTTATGAATTGATGCTAAGCCCAATTCTAAAGTAGTTAAGGTGGGTCACCAATATAAAATTTTATGAATTTAGAGAGATAGAGAAGTTTTAGTTACGAAGAAATATCATCTATATCTAGAGGACTTAATGAGAAAGAGGATGATCCTAACCTTGTTCATTATGCTGTTAGGTTAGAAGGGGAGGACTATAGAGCTCAATGTTCTCATGTTTTTTAGTACTCAGGAGAAGGGAACGCTAAACCCTACCATCTAATAAGAAGCACCAAGACTTTAATTAAAAAAAATTATCTCCTTACTTATGTTATGCATGTTTAGGAGAAAATAATACATATCATGTTATTCTTTCTTATTATCTACATTCTATGTAAGGTTCTTTAAGAGCATAAGATGGAGATTGAATAGACAATCTCAAACATTGAAGGAATTATTCTATATTTGTGTTACCATCAACTCCTTAAGGAGGAAAACCATAAAAATAATGTGGAGAACCAATGATGAATCAATCTAATTATAAAAGAAATTATGCACTTTAAGGGAATTAAACTTTTAGATGCACGAATCATATACCATAATTATATAACTTGTGTTTGAGTCCCTGTACATTTTATACTAAACAAAGGAGGTATGATGGTGGTGTATGATAAGAAGGATGAGTTGATCATCATTAATGTTGTCAGTGGGTGAAGAATTTGCACTGACTATAGGAAGTGTGATATTGCCACATGAAAAGACCACTTCCCTCTACTGGTCATTAACTAGATGTTTTAAGCAAGACATGATTTTATTGCTTCATTGATGGATGATAAGGATATAACCAAATCCTTATTGCACCAAAAGATTAAGAGAAGATAACTTTTACATGTTCTTTTAGCATTTTCATCTATCGAAGATATGCAGACACTAATTTGGTTTTTATTCAAGAAAAATGTCATTTTATGGCACAAGAATGAATAATAATGGGATATAGGATTTCTAAACATAGGATTGAGGTGGATCAAGCTAAAGTTGAAGTTATAGAAAGATTACCACTCCTAAAATTAGTCTTTATAGTCAAAATTTTTCTTGTCTATGCTAGTTTTTATTAGAATTTTATAATTTTTTTAAAAAATTAGTCAACCTTTGAGTCACTTATTGCAAAAGTATGTTCCATATAAATTTATTAATAAATTTCTTTTTGTATTTAACATATTGAAGAAGGAACTAACTTCAGTTCCTGTAATGGTTGTACCCAAATAGAACCTCCCCTTTGAGCTAATTTGTGATGCTAGTAATTATATAGTAGATACTATTTTAGGCTAAAAATTGGATAACAAAATTCGTATTATATATTATAGTAACAAAGTTCCCAATGATACTCAGATTGATTATGTCATACTTGAAAAGGAACTTTATTTTTAATCTTTATTTAAAAAAAAAATAGATCTTATCTTGTAGGTTCCAAAGTGATTGTTTATACTGACAATTTGGCACTAAAATATCTCTTACTTAAAAAGGATGTGAAACAAAGATTAATTCGTTAGATTTTCTTTTATAGGAAATTGATATAGAAATCATATATAAGAAAGGGTCAAATAACTTAGTGGCATATCACCTATTGAGAGTGGAGTAAGAAGACCAAATGGATAAGGAACCTATCGATTATCAATTTCTCAACGAGGTTTTTCAACTATTCACCACAATAAAGCCAATCAATCTATAGATTTTTTGAACTTCTTTTTCTTTGAAATTGTCCCAGTAGATTTTCCCTATTGTCAAAGGAAGAAATTTATCTTAAAAGTTAAATCTTACTATCGAGAAGATCCTTTTTTATCCTAAAGATGTTTTGATGGGGTTCTATGAAGATGTGTACATAAGGAGGAAATGGAACAAATTCTACATCAATGCCTCTCATCTCCCTATGATGGACACCATGTTGTTAATAAAACCGCTTTGTCAATTTAAAATTAATCCTTTAAGTGACTTATATGTTAAAGGCAGCTAAGAGTTTCAAAATTTTAATAAATGGACATTTGATTTGTTATGATAGGAAGTTTTAAATTGACTTATGGATGTCAGTTTATTAACAAGATTAAGGTTCTATCTTTAGTTAACAATAAATTTTTGTCTTCTCATAAAACACCATCATGAAAGAAAGTGAGAAAGTTCAAGGAAAGAGACAAATGGGGAAATAAGCTTATTAAAAATCATTTTTGCATCATTAAGCTTTGGACAAAGGTTAGTATTGATAAACTTTGTCTTTATGTTATAATAAAATCATGATCACGATTGAATATTTTTAAGTTCTAAAAGTTTCTAATGCCTATTATATTTATAAAAATTATGCTTATATATGGTATCATAGCATGGTTATAAGATATTTGTAGTTCTCCTTTAATGTAGATTTTTAATCATTAAGAGAACTTTACGAATCCTAATCTAAAATTTTGGACCTAATTTTCATTTTTCATAGATGTAATGATTTTCAAGGTTGATTTAATATCAAACGTATAGAATTAGAAAAAACGGAGAAGAAAGAAAATTGATGGTAAAAGTTTCCTATCATCAATGCTAAAGATTGGGAATAAAATCCTAGCACCGGTAAACCCTGGAAACATGACCAACACTAAGCACTAGGAAATCCCAATGTTGGGACATAATGTTAGCACTAAGCAGTAGGATATCCATGTAGGAAAATCCCGGTGTGAGCATCACATGCCCACGGTGCGGAAAACAAAAATTTTTGTTCCGGGACCTTCCCAAAAGCCAGGATCCATGTGTCTATATAACAAACTCAAACCATAATGGCCAAAGGAGACCGTCTCTAACGGTATCCACG
>JANJEY010000007.1:42114999-42132558 GCA_024703695.1 Erythroxylum cataractarum
TTCCTTCATGCTATGTCATATATCATGGACTTCATTAATTTGCTTATAGATCAATATCCATTCATAAATAATGAACACCAAATTAATGAAATTTGCCTTTCTTTATTTATTCATAAAGTATGTACACAACTTTGTACAAAATGCGCTAAAGGTGATTGCCTTCAGGGAACTACTCTAACAATCCCAACACTGGGTAGCCAACACCAAGCATTAGGAAATTTCAACATCGTTGGTCTTTTTTTATTTTTATTTTTAATTATAGATATCATATTTTAAATTTCAGTTACTTATAATTAGAAGTTTATTAATTGTAATTTTATGGTTAAATTGAAACTTATCCGTATAGAATATTTCTAAAACTGCCTAAAGGTGGTTTGTTTATTTTTATAGTAATAAGAATGAATGTAGGTAATGCATAAAAATAATTATTTGTGTTTTGATATCCAAAGATAATAAATAATTTTAGTTAGTGTATGTGTAATTATCAAACTATGTACATATGATATTTTTGTGTTTTATGGTATATTAATGGATTGCCCAAATGTAAACATTAGTATGCAATTTATGAGAATTATTATGTATTATATAGTGTCTTAATGGATTGTCTAAAGGTGAACGTTAGTATATAATTTATGAAGTTTTTTCTTAAATTTGTGTGGCATATTCTTGAATGACTCAGAACATTAATATTAAGTTTTAATTTCTTATAGTAGCTATTTCCATATATCCAGATCTTCCATCTATTACAATGTTTAACAGACTAAACTTTTCTAAATAGAGTGAACAAACTAAGTTCTATTTAGAGTTTTGGACTTAGATTTCACACTCAGAATGAGAAACCTAATGCTTTGAATGTTTTGAGTACCATTGAGGAGAAAATATATTTTAACAACTAAGAAAGATCAAGCAGATTGATTCTGATATATATGAAGATGGCAATTGCTGGTAATACTAATTCTACTCTCCCTAAAATTAAAAATGCTAAATAATTAATTAAGTTTGCATAATTGTGCTTCCAAACTATTCATAAGTTTCTTATTAGGCCTCTTATAGGTACATTGACCACCATGAAGTTTGATGGATTGCATACTATGTGTAACCACAACTTTGAGATGACAAATATTGCAACAAGACTTAAGTCCTTAGGAATACAAGTGAATGAAAACTTCCTTATGCAGTTCATCTTTAGCTCATTACGATCTGAGTATGGTCCATTCCTAATGAACTATACTACTATGAAATAAAAATATAATGTTCATGAATTGTACGATATGTTAGTCCAGGAAGAGACTAGTCTTAAGAATCAAGGACCACTTATGTCAAGAATCAAAGACCTAGTAAGAAAGGTGGAAAGAATTATAAGTATGTGAAGAGACACCTAAAAGTTAGTGGGGAATTTTCTCAGAACCATAAGAAGGAACATGATCAATACAGATGCCATTTATGTAAGAAGGTTGGGCATTTTCAAAAGGAATGTTCTAAATGTAAGGCATGGTTTTAAAAAAAAGGGTATGCCATATGCTTATATATGTTTTGAAATAAAGCTTGCTGAATTCCCTTTTAACACTTGGTGGATTGATTCTTATTGTAATAATTATATTTCTAATAACTTGTAGTGGTTCTTTAATAATCTAAACCACAAATTTAAATAAAAGATTTGTCTATATGGGCAATAGAATGAGAGTTCCAATGATGAGACTTATTGCTTATTCCTAGACATTGGATATCATTTGGACTTATGTGAAACTTTTTATATACCTTTTATGTCTAGGAATTTAGTTTCTTTATCCAAACTTAATAGATCTAGATACCTGTATAAATTTGGTAACGGTAGTTTGTACAAATATAACCATGTGATTAGTAGTGGTGTATTGTGTGATGGTTTATAGAAATTAAACTTTGTTATTGTTTATGGTAAATTTTTATTGAGTTTGAATCCCAATATTGATATCAAATGTATTTTGATTAATGATAGATATGTTTACTTATGGCATTAGCATTTGGGACACATTTCCAAAGAACAAATTCAAAGATTAGTAAAGAATGAAATACTTACTAAATTGGATTTTACTTATCTTAACATTTGTGTGGGTTGTATCAAAGGTAAACAAACAAAACAAATAATAAATAAATGAGCCTTAAGAAGCCCTTAACTTTTTGATATAATTCATATTGATGAGTGTGGACAATTTGATGTGCCTACTTTCAATAAAGAAAAGTATTTTGTCACCATTATAGACGATTATTCATGTTATGGATATGTATATTTTCTAAATGATAAATCTTAGGTTGCAATAATCTTGGAGGTTTATTAATGAGTTTGCAAACATTTATCAAAAAGGTGAAAATATTCAGGTATAATAAAGGTGGTGAATATTAGGGTAAACATGACAAAAGTGGTAAAGATCTTGATCTTTTTTCTAAATTCTTTAAAAGACATGGTATTTGTGTGCAATACATAATGCCAAGTACACAACAACAAAATGATGTGGTAGAAAGGCGTAATATAACTTTATTAGATATAGTTAGGAGTATGACATGTAACACATCTTTACCCACTTCTTTATGAACATATGCACTAAAAATGCCGTGTATTTATTGAATATGTTTCCTAGTAAGGCAGTTCTTGAGACTCCCTTTGAAATGTAGACTAGAAGGAAACCTAGTTTAAGGAACATACATATTTAGGGTTGTGAGACAAAAATTAGGCATTATAATGCACATAAATAGGAAACTGGATGGAAAAAAATCAACAACTATTTCATTACTTATCAAGAGAAGTCTAGAGACTATATATTTGATTATCCTAATCATATTATAAGAACTGTGGAAAATAGGGTTGTCAAATTCGTTAAACATGGAGAAACTAGTGGGAGTGAAACACCATATATAATGGATATTGAAGAAATAGAAGAGCAAGTCCTGAGGTTGTGCAAGTCCATATGGCTTGTACACATACTAAAATTGTTGTTCCATAAATTATTGAACTACTTTATGATCATGAAGAACAAAAAATTGATGAACCCATTATTTATAATGAAATTGAACATGAAATGAATGAACCTACAAAGAACAACCACAACAAGTTATCCTTAAGAAGGTCTAAAAAAAAGAAGACCAGTTATTTATGATGACTTTATGGTATATACACAATTTAGAAAATGATTTAGTAATTGAGAATGACCTACTAAACTTTTTATAATCCATGAGTAGTGAAAATTCTTATAAGTGGTTTGATGTTATGAAAGATGAGTTCAAATCTACAGAACATAATGTTGTTTAGGTCCTTGTGGAATTTTTAGAACGATATAAGAGAAATGATTGTAAATGGTTCTTTAAGATGTGATTTTTCCTGGTAACCTAGAATGTTGTAAGGCCAATTTAGTTGCTAAATGATTTGATCAGAGAGATGACATTGATTATAAGGAGAGTTTCTCATCATTCTTTAAGAAGGATTCACTCAAAATTATTATGGCTCTAATGGCACATTTTGATTTGGAGTTACACCAAATGGTTGTGAAAACTACCTTTCTATAGAGGGGTTTAGAGGAAAAAGTCTATATAGACCAACTAATAGGGTTCACAAAGGGTAAAAAGGAACACAAGACGTGTAAACTAAAAAAGTCAATATACATAATTAAACAAGCTTCCCAATAATTGTATCTTAAAGTTCAATAATAATATTTTTTCCTTTAGATATAAAGAAAATATCGTTAATTGATGTATATATCTAAAGGTCAATAAGAGTAAGTTTACTTTTCTGGTTCTCTATGTTTTTGATATCTTGCTTATAGCTAATGATCTTGGTCTATTAGGTAAGACTAAGAAAATTTTCTCTACTCATTTTGAAATGAAAGATATAAGTGAGGCAACATTTGTGATAGTAATAGGAATATTCAATGATAGCTCACAATGATTACTAGGTTTGTTTTAGAAAGCATATATTAATAAAGTATTAGAGAGATTTAGGATGGACAAGTGTTTAGCATCACTAGTCCCAATTTAAAAAGGGGACAATTTTAGCCTTATGCAATGTCTGAAAATTGACTTAGAATGAAAGGAAATGGAATTGATTCCATATGCATCTGTAGTTGGGAGCCTAATGTATGCTTAAACCTACACGAGACCAGACATAAGTTTTACAGTAGGGATCTGAGGGAAATATGAGAGTAATCTTGGTATGGATCACTAGAAAGCTGCAAAGAAAGTTTTGAGATATTAGCAAGGAACTAAAGAATGCATACTTACTTTTAGTAATTCTGATCACCTTGAGTTGAGTTGATTAGACACCCAGATTAAGACTTTGCTATATAGATATAAGAAAATCTACATTTGACTATGTTTATATACTAGTTAAAGGAGCCACCTCATGAAAGAGTGTAAAGCAGTTTATAATTGCTACATCCGATACAAGGGTTAAGTTTATGGCTTGCTTTAAGCTATGATTCATGTTAAATGGCTATGAAACCTTACTTTAGGGCTTGGAATTGTCAATAGTATAGCCAGGCCATTAAAAATTTGTTGCGATAATTTTGTAATTGTTTTCTTCTCTAAAAATTACTTAGTATTCTAATGGTACTAAACAAATGGAACTGAGACTATTAGACTGTACTATTATATTGGCTTTTATTATATATTTGACACTATTTACTCATTAATCAATTTATTGTTTCTAAAGTTTCTATTGTTGAAACGAAAAACAATAGCATACTAGATTTGGCCAAATGGTAGATTTCAAAAACTTTTTTTTTTAAAAAACGCAGTGGAAGTATAATAACCAAATCAACATGTTCAATCCATACATGATTCGTTATTAAAACAATAAATAGCATAATAACAAGATCAAAATATTACTGACTTACAACTTTAACTCCTCGTCGTGCTGTCCTCTACTCACTATTATCCTCAACCAATCCAATCTACCACTTGTTCTCCTTGAACAACTTGGTTAAAAAGATCTTTTGGTGGGAAAGGAGAAGAAATATTAAAGAGGTTTTCCTTAGTTGAAAGAAAGAAAATGAGAGACTCTTCTCATTACCAATTTTGACAAAAGGAAGAAGGAGAAGGTGATTACCACTTCTTTCACTTAATCAAAATGAAAGACAGAGCAATAAATGAGACCTTCTCATTTTTAATATGGTTAAATGAAAAGAAAAAAAAAACAAAAGCAAGACACTCATTTTCAGTTAACAAATGAAAGAAGGGAGAGCGAAAATAAAAAGCATTAGTTCTTTCTTTAATCAAAATAATGATAAAAGGTTCACAAGTTTTTCTACATGCCAATATTAAATGACAACCATTAAACCATTTAATGATAAGATCATTAAACGATATAATGAAGACACCATTAAATCATTTAATGATGATGAAGCATGATAAAAACTCACCTTATATTTAGCAATTCAATGCTAAATGTGTTGCTATAAAATTGAGCTACATGAAACCGAAAACTACATCATGTAGTTTCGATTTTTTCCCTCCCTTTTTGTCTTTATAAAATTTGTTTTAATTTAATTAATCTAATTAATTAAATCAAACCAAAATCCAGCCCAATATTAAATGTTCACTTTGGGCTTCTAATTAACACATAATTAGAGTAAACACAACTTTTAATAATAAGCTTAAAACCTAATTCAATTAACTCTTAATTAAATTATTTTGATATTATTATTCCGAATCTAATTTGGTGCTTTTCTTTTTTATTTTCTTTCTAGTAACCTCTATTTATATTTTTTACTTTGCTTGATAACCTTTTCTAGAAGCTATGTGAGAAATCTAATTGACTTATATAATTCAAGCTCTAATAAGCCCGAAATTAATTTAATCTCATTAGAATTAATTCCAGCTTGTTAACTAAATGTCATTCCACTAAAGACAATTAACTGAACTCTTGAATTACTAAATACTATGAGAACATATGTTTCAAAAAAGATGTCCAATTGTAAACTCTATTATGAGCCATATTATAGCCACCCGCAAAATAAAGGGTAAAAATTACCGTTTTACCCTTTTGCTGGTTTTCCTTCTAGATCTCCTGCTTCACTCTATATGGTGATTAACACACAAGATCTCATATTGGTGTTGACTTGATGGGTAGCTAGTCCATCAAACCACTGGCAACTGTTTAATCACCAATTTTTGTAAAACATTTAGAAGTGATGATATCACTATAAACTCTTTATTTGAGTGAATGTTGTCTGATACATGTTTCAATTAATAATTCTAACATGTAGACACTGGATTGATACTCTGTAAAAATCTATTCCAATCATATTAAAAATTATAATGAAATACATATGAGTTCACCACTTGTCAAGATTATGGCCCATAATACACGAATGCTAAATTGTATGTTTTAAGTTTAAAGAAACGACCTACTTTATTCTTTAAAAACATACATGATTTCACATTCATTTAATAGTTCCATTATTGATAGTCAACTAATATCATGAAATGAAACTCGTCATTACCTTGAAGTAAACTCTTTTACTTACATGGAGATAAATCTCAACACGACTGTCTAAATCATAATCAAACGACCAACTTGATTATTCAACAATGAATTAATTAATTTAGACTCTAATAATATACATGTTTCCTATACATCTCCATGTATATGTATATTACATAAAAAGAATCTTTGTACCTTATAACTAGTTATATTATACTCATACAAATAAAACTAAACTCTTTTGTTTTATTAATAATAAATATTTTCATTACAAAAATGTAACTGGAAGAAGATCAAGTTATATGTAAATACACTTACTTTCCAAGGCACTATATTTACATAACTCCAACATCTGTTTGCTTCTTTATATATTTGATTGCGATGTATGATATTGAAAAATAGAATTTAATGATAAATCCTATTATGTACTTCCCATTTATAATCATGATTAAATAGAAGGGCCATTATAGTAGCACATGGTAGGGAGTATGTTGAACTAGTAATGTATAACCACCATAACCCTTATTAATCTTATATTTGAATATGATTATTGATGATATTAGTGTATGTGAATTATGACTATTATTACGCATTTTGATTGCTTGAATTATTAATGCAATAGACTATAGAAAGTTACATAATTCATATGGGAGAATGTTAGAAATTAATCCTTTAAGTGACTCATGTTTTTAAAGAAAGTTAAGGGATTTAATAATTTAATGAATGGGTCCTCAAGGGTTTGGCCCATTATAATGAAGAATTTTGAAACTAACTGATGGTTGTTAGTTTATTAAGAGGAATATGGTTCTATCTATACCTAATAATAAGTTTTTTCCTTCTTACAAAACACCATCGTGAAAGATGATATAAAATTTTCAAGAAAAGATATAGATTGCATGAGGAGCCTATCGAAAATCCTTTTTGCATCATTGAGTTATGTATAAAGGTCAATATTGATAAGATATTATTTTGATATATTAATTAAAATTATCTCTTTTGTTTTGGATATATTTTAGTGCTTAAGTAGCAAAATTAATTGCTTTTTATTTTAGGAAATGAAAAGTGGAGATTGCATCAAATTGGAAATTTTTTTTTATTTTCACCAATAATGCCCTAATTTAATGCAATCCCCAGTTTTCATATCCTAAAACAAAACCAAACATTATTTGCCTATTTAAGCACCCAAATATATTCAAAACAAAAGAGATAATTCCAATTAATATATCAAAATAACATCTTATCAAATTCCCCCACACCAAACTCATATATTTCCTCAAGTATACATCAATTCAATATGTCAATTATCTTCATAACAATCTCTCATCTTCTTTCTTTTTATCCATAAATATCCAAAACTTAATAAATGTTAAAGGTTTAGGGTAAAATAACAATCTAGAGAATAAGCACTCATAGGACAATCTGTTAGAATTTAAACACAATATCTCATTAATTCCATCAAAATCAAATGAAACAAGACTTGACACCCTCTCAAGGATTTCGCTTCATAAAATCAAAGTGTTTAGGGTTCATTATGCTCTCAAATCAAAGCATACTGAGTTATTTCCACAAACTTGCTCAAGAATCATATCTCCATCACCTAACAAAAATGAACTTAATGCATATATCAAAGGGACTTTATAAGGTTTGTAACTTGGCTTAGCTACAGTGTGACAAAAAGAAGATTTTTGGTTAAACAAATTGACAGAAATCATACAAACTTATTTGCACAATTTTTCAACTTAAAATAAATTCAAAACTCATTTAAAATAATGCAACTTGAATCAATTAATTTACTTTTGATGGAAATAGTCAAAATCCTATTCAGATGAGCTCAATACACATATTAGTGTCAATCATATCAAAAAAATTCAGATTAGTGGTTAGATGTGTGATAAAGGAACCAAGACATAAATTCTTGTAGAAGAAAGAACAGTGTCAAATTGCATTGCCAACCAAGAACCTAAATTGACTCATGCTTTGTTCGCCATACACTAAATAAATAACAACTTAGCTTTATGCAGGTACACACTCTAGCCTTCCATCCTGAATAATTGAAGGCTAAGAAATGCTACATATAGATCCACTCTATATCATTAAGATAACTACCCTTAGATTTACTTGGATGATAAACAAATGGTCGAACTACATTAATTTCCATGCTTGAAAAGAATTAAACTTACCATAGTCCATGATAGATTCTTTATGCTGATTCAAATTAGCGTATTCTTCATCCATTAACCCTAAGGCCAAATTAAAATTAGTGATGCTCAGTTTGAATTCTACACCAATTAATTTGTACTATATCACATTAGGACTACGCAAAGTAAAATTATCTGGTTTATCAAATTTAAAGGTATTATAGAACTCCCTAGTTAATTCAATAAAGACTGCACAACAAAACAATGCAAGATATTTCCAACTCATGTTAATAAGCAAATTATCAAATTTTCTTTAATTTGCAAATCCTCTAAGGAGGAGTCATGTACATACTTACCTATATTAATATGTTGGTATTTAATAGCAATGTAACATTGTTTGCATTTTATAGTGTTGAAAGTGAGATAACCACGCAAGCCTAACTCAACTGGCGGCAAAAGAGAGGTGCTTTTGCTATCCTAGCACAGTTCCTTTTGGTACTAATTTTATGGCTTATAGTAGACTGATGGAGTGCGGTTGCATTCAACAGCTACTTTTTTTTACTACAGTCCTAGTAGTAGCTTTAGAATGTCCCATAATAATGACAAGTATGAAAAGAAAAATATTTCAAAACATAATTAAAAATATAGTAATTATTAAAATTAAAATGAAAGGAAAGCTACAAAAAGTAATTGACAAAAATGAAATAAAATAAATAAATAAAATAGAAATTTAAAATAATACTAAAACATATTGGTGGTGCGTGGCTCTGATTGGGCAAGTCTCCTACTAGCTATCATTGGTGGGGTTAAGTAAACGTTTGGCTAGTGTTAGCTACATAGTGAAATGTTGCAGGAGTGGAGTGCAGTGTGTTCATGTTATTGACTAGAGCTTAGCGTTTTGAGGAGACACATAGATTGCATTATACTGTATGCTTTACAGTCTCATCATATAATAAATAATAATTATATCAAATAAAAAGAAGAATAAATATCCTTAACTCTCTAACTACTACAATTTTCAGCAAAAGTTTGTGATGAGTAAATAACAAACTAGAAATGAAACCTAAAATAAAAACATTTACAATTATGTTGCATATATAGAATTTAACATATACATCAAATAAAAGTAAGAATTAAAAGAAGAGGAGAAATAATAACCTGAAACTTCATTCAATCGTCTAGGGAGTATCTGCTATAACTGCATTAATCTCAATTCTCATTTACTACAAAATCCTCATATTGAGAGGAGCCTCATTTTCACTATCATTCAAATTCATTGCACCAAGTGACATTTCAATGCTTTCTCATTCAAGAATATCTTCCAAGTCACTCTCATCTATCGAACCTGGTTCCTTAAAAACCTAATCAGCTAAAAGATTGATATTATCAATGCAAATTAGATCTACTGAACTACTTGTTTTTATTAAAAGTCTGAGTATACAATAAAATTAAATTATTAAAATATTATAAGGAATTATATCTAACTTAATAATGATAAAAACATATCTTTTCGAAAGCTTTAAATTGTATCAAATGAATACTAAGTCATTTAATATTTTGTGCTCCAATCTATTCCTTTTCTTAAAATGGATGAATTCAAATGTGCTCCATTTCTTTCACAGCCAATTGCACTGACAAATTGACTTAGAATTCGAATTGCAAACCTTTGTAATTCTCTACATCACTTTGAAATTTATCCCATTAAAAAAATGTAAGTCGTAAGATAAGAAAAATAGCATTATAAACAAAATAAAGTGATAATTAATTTTCAAAAATTAACAAAAGTGAAAAACAAATATACTTGGATTAAGTTTTGCTCTTTGTCGAATGACAATTGGCATCCCAAAATTCCTATAAGACTCCTTATAAATCTCCATTTATGAGCTAAGAAGATCTTGCATCATTTCCTAGGCAATTATAATAGTTAATAGCATTCCCATATTAACTTCAACCTTCCTTATAAAACCTGGTTTGAAATAGACACTAGGATTCAAAAAAGCCCCAACTGTAAGTAACGGAGAGTAAAGTTACCTTTCTCATCTCTCATTGATGACTGCAAGATAAGGTGTGTAAAAAGAAGGCTTGTTTTTCATATTGGCCTTGATTGTTTCCTTCTCCTTCTCCATGGCATCATAAAAATAACTCATTGGTACCTTTTCATCACTATTAGTCAAACGCAACACCCTCACCAAAGGCTCACAAACTGAAATGACAAATTGGCATGAGGAACAAAAGTCAGTATCTTTAAGTATAATTATGAAAATTTCCAATCCAGCATTAGACCTAACATGCTGAGATGGAACCCACATATCACTTGTAAAGATTTGTCTCAACTCTTTTTTATCATAATAAAACATTGAAGTGATAAGAAATTTGTTGCAGTAGGACGACTCAAATTCCTACCATTGATAAAATCCATTCTCATTAAATTCAAGACCTATATATAATTATAGATAAACATGGTCATCTTTTTTGTTTTCTACATAGGTTCATCAATAATAGGAAAATACCTAGCATCCCTTATATTTTTTATCATTAAGTCTATGCAATGTGCAGCACAAGAATTAAAAAAAAAAGAATTAGACTTTCTTTGAAATCTTCTTCCCGTCGCTTTATAAATAGAATCATTGCTAGTAATGAACTGAACAATATTTTTTGACCCTACTTCATTCACAAATTCATTTAATATTTCAAATAAAGTATCAATATCCCTAACAAGGCCAGATGCATCATTAAACTTTAAAAAAAAGAGCCCTTTGCATAATAAATGAAAATTTTAAAAAATAGGCTAATGTCTTCTATTTGTCTAAAAATTGCACATGATTGAACACCTCTAAGTAGCCCAATCCATTATTCTTTCTTCTAAATAAATTTTAATTTCATAAATTAAGCTATTCAAAAGTTTACCTCTTTAGTTATCAATAGAAGGAGTTTTGTACCCCATACTGTAAGAGGCTATAACATCCAACATGGGCTGATAATAATAAGACTAGGAAGCATTGAATGTTATCCCTAAATCATACCACTATATAGCCATTGTCACATCTACATTGTAAGCCACTTCTCTTTATTACATAGCACTATGAATTGAAGGATGAGCTCTAGAAGTTGTTGGTAGTTGAAAAAGTTTTGACACGTTCCTTTTTCCTTTCCTATCATCAAGTTTAGATGCAACATTCACTTCTTACTGAGAAGGAACACTACCACCATCATCATTTCAACTATCATCATGAACACCAATGTTGAGCAAGTTTTAACTAATATAAAACTCTCAATATCCACAATTATGCAGATCATAAACTTGTCGTAATTAAGGTATCGATCCCATAGGAATTAGCTAAAACTAAATGAACCTACATTTGTCTAAGGTTTTAAAATGTGATTTAAATGAAAAGAAATAACAAAAATTAAAGAAAAGAAATTGAACACTTAACCACTTAAAAATGAAATGTCATAATAAAACATGAATGATCAAATATGAAAGTCTAGGATTCATTATGTTGTTATTTTGTTCCTTTAACCATTTTTGATTCAATTTAGTGTCAATCCTAGATTTTTGAAGGGTTTGATTATTCTCTCTCAAGACGTAATCAATTAAACCTAATTAATTATCCTAATTGATTATGAAATTCCATATTTGCAACCTCTCAATTCATAAAAATAGCCTAACATTTTCAAATATTTCTTAAGCAATCTATCGGATAATTTGGTTCTCAAACAAGATCTCACCTCGTATGATTATCAATTTGATATTTGCATGACTTATTAGTTGAATATCATTACCTAAACTAATTAGATCACTTTCAACTCACTCTCTAGATTTATTGTCGAAGTATAAACAAACATAAATATCAAAATACCTAAAATATTGTATTGAAATCAAAAGTGTTCAAGTCACAAAATACGTCAAGAACAAATCCTAATATGAAATTAAAACATCATCAACGTGTATATCATCTTCCAATTTAGTTTACACATCAATTTTAATGAAAATAACAAAAGGAAATAAGGAAAAACTCAATTTGGAATAGAATCTACAAATTTGGAAAATGCTAGACAATTGATGCTCCTCTTGATCTTCCTTATATTAATTTCAATTTAGTAAAATGGTGGCTGCTCTTTTTTAAATGTTTTATGTTCTTAAATTTTGAGGCTTCTATAGGTTTACCCATTTAATTTGGTTCCAAAAATGGCCCCAAAATGTTAAATTTTTAAAAAGATTCATCTGTTGGAAAGGCTAAAATTCGTTAGAGTTGCAATTTATGCTCCCTGTCATTCATTAGAGTTGCAACCTGTGCTCTCTGTCATGATCGTGACAATCAATTCACAATTGTGACCTACTTCCATACTTGAAATTCTTCTCTTTTCTTCAATATCCTATTTCCATATACTTAAACATGTATCACAAACCTCTTGAAACATAAAATTAAGATCCAAATCATGTGAAAACCATACAAACATTTAGAATATAAGCAAACACTAATAATAACATAGTTCTAAGTCTATATACATGATAATCATTTAAGAAATACTCAAAAGAACATTTAAAAATATATCAAAACATAGTATACTTTACACCTATCAACATCCCCGCACTTAAACTTTTGTTTTTCCTCAAGCAAAAAAAAACAAACTGAAGCTGAAATTGAAACTGAAACTAAAACTAAAACTAAAACTAACCAAACAATAACACATACATTCATGAATATGCAATAATGATATAATGGCATCTAAACCTCAAACAATAATCAATCAAGTTGTTCCAACATATTAACTTATGTAATCAACGGGTAAGCACTTTGGATTGAATATAAATACTAATCATGTGAGATCTTACATTAGTTAGAAAGGAGAACGAAGTACGCCTTATAAGGATATGGATACCTTTCCATTACAAACGTTTTTTTCATGCCCTAACACATCGGATCCCATACAAACTCTAAAGTTAAATATGTTAGGGTAAGAGTAGTATCAGGATGGGTAACCTCCTAGAAAGTTCTCAAAAAAAGAAAAAATATGAGGGCTTGGCTAGGCTAAGGCCCAAAGCGGACAATATCTGTGAGCGGGCGATCTAGGCTATTACAGGTGGTATTAGAGCTGATACACGAACTGTTATGCCAGTTAGGTTGGGGCCCAAACAAAGTTGGCTCTAAAGGGAGTGGAGAGTGTGAGATCCTACATCGGTTAGATAGGAGAATAAAGTAGCCTCATAAAGGTATGGATACCTCTCCATTATAGATGTGTTTTCCATGTCCTAACGCACCGAATCCCATCAAAACTCTAAAGTTAAATGTGCTAAGGAAAGAGTAGTATCAGGACGGATGACCTCTTGGAAAGTTCTTAGGAAAAGCAAAACCGTGAGGACTTGGCTAGGCCAAGGCGTAAAACGGACAATATTTGTGAGCGGGTGATCTGGGCTGTTACAAATCAAGAACTTAACATCATATTCATTCATATTAAGCACTTGTATACACACATTGATAACTAGTAGTCAATCAAAATTGCAACTACATTAAGTACTTTTTCAAGAAAATTCTTTCTATTTTCAAAGATCTGTATGGCTTATTTAAACACCATTTTTTCAATTTTCTTAAACATTGACCTATTCTTTTGATGCGAAGGAAAACATTTTTGTTGAATTTGCCCCAGTTACTCAATTAGGTCATGTTTTATGAATTAGCTTTGTTGGAATGTCATTCTAGCCTTTTGACATGAAGGCAAAAATTTATGATGAATGTCCCCCAATTACTCAACTAGATCACATTCTCAACTATCTACTAGCTCTATTCATAACCTGAAGGCCAGCATAATAATTAAAGATACACACATTTTTTTAACATTTCATATAGCCTACCTCGTTTCTTTTAGCTAATCATCTTTACTAATGATTCTACTTATTCAATTGACTTATAATTATAAATAAATGTGACAAATTTCATAAGGTGAACGAACTGATGTCATATCCTAATTAATATGCATGTTTAACCAAAGATACCTAGAACACAAATTCCACACAATTCACACTTATGCTCACACCATATCAGCCTAATAAAAAATTAATAATATAACATGTAAAATTCACACTCATGATGTGTTGGGACCCGATCTCGAGACCGGACCCCCAACCGGAGAAACTAAAAACGGAAACGAATACAAAGAGAAGCGAATTCTTAATGCGAAAGAACGGACAAATACAAATGCAAAATAAACTAACGGATCAGAGATCAAAGAGAAGAAAAAACAAATCGGAATCAAAAGAAGAAACCATATCGAAGGCAAAATCAAAATCGGAAAGAAAAAACAAATACGAAAACGAAAGGCTCAGAAACGAAAGCAATACAACTCAAAGGAAGAAATAAAGACTTCAATACGACATCCGAAATCGAATACTTTAGGAAATTATTACGTTGGAAACCTTAGACTATACCGATCTTTATCTAATCCAAACCAGGATATTTTTTTTCTTTCAGTTGCATTCGATCTCTGACAAAGTGATACACTGTTTCAATTTGGAATTTATCAATTCCATTACCTCAATCAAAACTGAAATCATATTATTCATCTTATACAATTATTCAAATCCCATAATTCATCTTTTAAATATCTTAATGGCTTATACAAAAACAAAACATACACAAATAGCACTTCTAAAATCGGCTCAAACAAATCACACAATTCCTCGGACCTCCTTTCCGGAATTCAAACTCAAATCAAAATGCATTGTCCAAAATCCAATTCACATTCATTTCTCAATTCAATATACAAATCACATTTATACATCATATGTAATTCCCATTCATCTTAACTCAATATACAAATTCCCAATTCAAATCCAAACACAACCCAAACATATTCATATACAATTTGTATACAAAACCATAATTCACATTCCATAGCCATACACAATTCCAATTTTATAACTCAAGTCCATACGCATAAACCATCATTCAAATCCTTATACAAACTCATAAATCATCTACATCACGAAGTAAATGCTTAGAAACATTCATGGCTCTCCAAGCCATATACAATCCAAAACTAAATTAACATTACACCCATTTGCACGCTATGCAAAAATCGTACAAAAACATCTTGACATTCTTTCATCCGATCTCCTGCTCGAATACCTGGAGATGGGGATGAAAGGGGGGCTGAGCTGATAGCTCGTGGATAACATGTTTATAAGTTGAATAATAAGCAAAAGCCATTTCTCAAAACCTTTTCCATCTTATAAAGGATTTCAAAATAGAAATTTCATCAACTGTTTATTTCATAAACTTTTCAACTTTTCAAAACATTTATACACAATTTCCAAAAACTATCACAGTTGAAAACCTCACTTCCTTATTTCTCGAAAATCTCAAATTTTCTTTTCACAAATCATTAACAATTTCAAAAACATGAATGCATCACATTACAAACAAAATCAAAAACACATAACACATCATAATGATTTGGTTTGTTCTAAACACAGAACGTACTACAAATTCCTACATCACGGTCCTGTGCAGCAGTGAACAAAACGTACTACACTTTCCCGTATAGCGGTCCAATGTAGCCGTGGCTTATGGGAGTCCAAAATCGGAGTTCCAGTACCACTAGTGGGCAGGAAGGAGAAGCCTTAAAAAACGAGACAGTGCACTAACTCAAACTTATGGGACCTACCTAACCCACATAACACATCAATCACTCTTGAAAATCGGATTGCCCGAAGGTACATTTTGAAAACTTAATTTTTTTTTCATATTTTCATATCGTGCCATAATCAAGCATAATGTGATACAATTTCACATAGCAAAAACTTAATTCATCCAAACTCGAAGAATGGATAAATCATAGTAATTTCTAAAAATCATAATTCAAACAATATCCAAGTCACAATGCATATGCTTCATCCAAAATTCATGTAGCAATTTCATCTTTTTTTCAAAACAATAAAAGCATCAATCATTTCAATTTCTTAAATCATAGCGACATTAACAAACTATTCGAATCATTCGAAATCAATAAATTTCATAAGTCTTGCAATTTCTTAAAATCATTTCAAAAGCAATGAATTTAATCATTCGAAAATCATAATTTTCAAACATTATCATAAACAATAATTTATAAATATTTTTCTTCTTGATTTTTAAAAATCACATAGTTAGCTTATAATTCAAAATATAAACACATCACCCACCTCATTTCCATGCTAGAACTTTGTCCCAACCTTCAATTCTCCAAAGCCTTTTTTTTTAATTTTCCCTAATTCAAAATCATAAACCCTAATTAATAACCATCCAAAATTGAATTAATCACACCATGCAATAATTAAAATTGACTTCAAAATTCACATACCCATACCATTTCCAAGGTGTCTAAACCAAAACTTCAATAAAAATCCAAAGCTCAAAAGTTTTCTCTTACCTTCATCTTCTCCAGTTTCGGATTTTTCTTAGTTTGGAAGGAAGCTTTCACCTTCTTCCATCTTTTTCCCCTTGAATCAACTCAAAATTCATGCTTAAAGACCCAAAAATTTGAAAAGCTAGCTTCACTCCTCTTCTCCTCATCCGAAGGCACACTCTCCCTTCTCTCTTCTTTCTCTTGTTCTTTTTCCTCTAATTTTCGTGCTTCCCCTTATGCCAAACGACAGCCCCTCTCTTTTATATTGCCATGTCATTAAATGAAAGCCAATTGACCAAAATTCCTTCCATGTAAGCCTAAAACCTTAACTCTTTAAGCGATCTTCCAAAATTGCCCCTGAACTTTATTTCAATTCATGCTTTCTTTAGGACATTTTTCTCACCATCAAAATGAAGGAATTTGCTAAAAGTTTCTTCTAGATAAATGTTCCTCGTTGTCTTAATTTCATAGCTCCACCAAAATAATTTAATTTGGATCACTACACCAAAAGTTATACTCTAAACATTTCAGATTGTTCTTATGTTAACACAATTTCCTGTGCTTTACTTCCATCCAAAAATTGAA
>JANJEY010000007.1:42330811-42346189 GCA_024703695.1 Erythroxylum cataractarum
ATCCAAGCTCTCCATAGAACAAAGGTAAGATCTAGCAGTCTTTAATTTGTTCTAGCTATTCCCGGGTCAAAGGGTTTCTCCCGGTTAGGTTTTCCGATCTCTACGTGGATACCGTTAGAGACGGTATCCTTTGGTCGTTCGGTTTGACCTTGTTATATACTCACATGGATCCTGGCTTTCGGGAAGGTTCCGGAACAAAAAAATTTTGTTTTCCGCACCGTGGGCATGTGATGCTCACACCGGAATTTTCCTACACACTCTAGTATTATCATTAGGATGTTGTGACGTTATTTTGGGAGTTCAATGGCTATGGGATTAAACGCCGTCTTATGTAGCTTAAGGAACCGGACAATGACGTTTAGTTGGGAGGGGAGAGTAATGACCTTACAGGGAAATCTCAAAGGAAAATTAAGAGTCGTTTCAAACAAAGGGTTATACAAGGCTCTACAGTGTTCGCCAAGTGGCTAGTTGCCCATGATACAAATTTCCACTCCATTTGAATATCAACTCTAGTAGATGCGAATGATAGAGGAGCAAGGAAGTGTGTTTAATACAGTGTTGTCTGATTATGTAGAGATGCTCCAAGAATCGTCTCATTTCCCTCCGAATCACAAGTACAACCACCATATTGTACTAATGGATGGACTCCATGAAATCAACGTAAGGCCATATCATTAGTCAGGGACCCAGAAGGATGTAATAGAACAAGAGGTCAAGCAACTCATGAAGTAGGGGTTTATCTGCCATAATTGTGGTCCATATACGTCACCAGTAGTTCTTGTCAAAAAGAAGGACAACTCTTGGAGAATATGTGTGGACTATCAGGAGCTGAACAGATGTACGGGGAAAGACAAATTTTTTATACCTCTCATCGAAGAATTGTTGGATGAACTACATGGAGCTAGCTAGTTTTCCAAGCTAGATCTACGTCCACCAAATCCAAATGCAACTGGAAGATATTCCAAAGACCTTTCAAAACATATGAGGGATTTTATGAGTTCTTGATGATGCCCTTCGGGTTGACGAATGCACCATCTACATTTCAATGATTAGCGAACGAAATGTTTAAGCCATTTTTGTGACGTTTCATCTTATTTTTTTATAATATACTTATATACAATTCATCATTGACGTTACATGTAGAATACATCTCAGTAGATCTTCAGACATTATTGGACAACCTATTAGTTTTGTGAGGAAGCAAATGTGTTTTCGACGCTCGACAAGTGGATTGCTTGGGTTATACCATCTCAGAAGGAGTGGCAACTGATTTGCGAAAGGTAAGAACAATCGAAGAGTGGCTTGTACTGAAGTGTGTTAAGGAGCTGCAGGGATTTTTGGAAATTATTGGGTATTATAGGAGGTTCATTGAAGGATACCGGGTGATGGCAAAACTGCTAACATAATTGCTTACAAAGAAAAAATTAGCTAGTTGGAATTGGCAATAGGAGGAACTGATGGATTTTGAAAGATTGAAGAAAGCAATTATGTAAGCCACGGTGTTAGCATTATTGGACTTCTCCAAACCATTTGTAACCGAAGTTGATGTAAGTGGACAAGGAATAGGTGCAGTATTGCAATAGGGAGGCCATCCCATCGCCTTCTTAAGTAAGTCATTGGTGATGAGACATCATAGGTTATCCACTTACGAAAAAAAAAATTTGGCAGTAATAAGGCCATCAAGCATTGGCATCACTACCTAAGTCCCAAATCTTTTATCGTCAAATCTATTCATCAAAGCTTAAAATATTTGTTGGAACAACGTTTGTCAACTCCATTTCAACAATCATGGCTACCGAAGCTTTTGGACTATAACTTTGAAGTGCAATACCGAAGTGGTAAAGAGAATGCCGCAACAAACTCCCTCTTAAAAATAACGAGTGCATAAATGTTAATGATATCAGTAACATAGATGCAGGGTGAGCTTTTACAAGAAGTAAAAAAGAGTTGGCAGGAAGATGGGGTAATTCAGGACTTAATCAAGACATTAGAATCTGATAATACTAAACCCTATGCTTACGAATGGAAGGATGGGTTATTAAGATGGAAAGGAACATTTAGTAGTGGGCCCCAACTCGAGAATCTGTCAACAGATCATTGACTTTAGTCATGACAATGCCATGGGAGGGCATGCAGGTGTGGTAGTCACTATAAAGAAGCTATATAAAATGTTTTTCTAGAAGGGCATGGTTCGAGACATAAGGGCTTATGTTCAAAATTGTATAAGTTGTCAGAGAAATAAACATGATAATGTTGCTTACCCAAGATCGCTGCAACCTCTCAGGATACCAAAAGGAAGCTAGAAAGAGGTGAGTATTAACTTTAAGTAGAGCTTACCTGTTTCGAAGGGTAAATCTACTATATTAGTGGTAGTAGTTTGATTCACCAAATATGCTCACTTTATTCTTATCAAGCACCCTTATTCCGCCAATGATATAGCTAAATTATTCCTTAGTAATATGTTTAAATTACATGGAATGCTAGAGTCCATTGTTAGTGACAGAGATCCAGTTTTCTTGAGCAAATTTTGGTAGGAGCTTCTTAGGTTGTAGGGGGTTAAGTTGAAATATTCGACCGCCTACTATCCAGAAATGGATGGATAGATGAAGGCAGTAAACAAAATTCACGACACATATTTGCATTGTTTCTATGGAGAAACACCTCAGAAATGGAGACAATGGATAGCGTTGGCGGAATGGGGGTACAATACCACTTACTGAGCTGCCATCAACACCACTCTGTTTGAAGTTTTGTACAGTTATCTGCCACCATTATATACTCTTTACACTACAGGAGATTTGAATACCTTAGAAGTTGATCGAGTTTTACAAAATAGAGAGGCTATGCTTAATGTCACAAATTTTCATTTACAAAGGGCCCATAATTGTATTAAGTAGTATGAGGATTCTAAGCATTCAGAGAAAGAATTCAGGGTGGGAGACATGGTGTCAGTAAAATTACAACCATACAAGCAATTTTCATTACAAAGAAGGAGAAATCAGAAGCTAAGTCCACTGCATTACTAGCCATATAGGGTGATTTAACGTATTGGAGCTTATAAGTTAGACCTTCCAATCGAGGCAACAACACACCCAGTATTCATGTATCGCAACTTAAGAAGGCACATGAGGGGTAAGACCACACTTCTTCATCGCTAGTAGAGTTTCTTACGCCTATAGAATGAGTTCAAGTAGCAATATTGGACAGGTGGATTAGCAAAAGGAACAATCAAACTGTTACACAATGGTTGATTTAATGGTCAAATGGGGAGAACACTAGTGCGACATGGGAGTATGTTTTCGACCTCCAAAAGCAGTTTTTAGAAGTCAAATTGATAGACAAAGACATTGAGGGGAAGGGAATTGTTGCAGAAGATGTCGAAGATGAAGAAGCGTGAGCAAGAACACAGAGTATCCGGAATATTAACTAGTATTATATGTAGCGTTTAGAATAAGACTATAGGGTGATGTTTGTACTCGAGTATAGTGGATAACTCACGAATTTATTAAAGCGTGTCCCAAAACATAGTATATGACTTGTTTTGTTACAATGAATGAAATCCTTGTCTCTCTATAACCTTCTTTCTCTCTCTCTCTCTATAACAAATTTCTATTATTCGAACGACCTCGTCTATGATTGTGGTTGTGTGGTAGATTAATTTTACCAACATAATGGCTTCTTTGTCTTGTGGGTTCTTAAGGATTTCATATTTTAGCGCAACTTGTGCGAGGGATTTTGACTTGAGCGAGAAAGAATGGAGCTTTCAAAGAAGAAAATAAAGTAATTAGAGAGTTCGTACAAGAAGAGAAAAGGAACAAGTTTCAATAATATCCATATATTCACTAACCAGTTGGGCCAATTTGTTAAAAAATCGGCCATTATATTAGGCCAGTTTTAATACATAAAGATTATTGAATAGAATCAAGTCAGATAACTAAACAGTTCAGACAATTCCGGTTGAACCAATCAGTCTATACAACATTAAACCATAGTTTTAGTATAATCATCTTCATATAATAATTGGTAGTACTTGTCACGTTTATTAACTGCAATTAATAAGGACTAGTATAAGTTATTTATCGGAATAGTATTATTAATTTATGCTCTTTATACATTATCATTTTTATTATACACATTTTAAAGAGAGATTAACATTTAAAATTGGTTTGCAAACATGAATATGTATTTCCACATGTCATTTAAAATATGTATTTCGAAAGTTTGATTAGACTTCAATTATGCTGCTCGAATAGAGCAGGCGAAGCTGATAATAGCTCTAAAAAGTAAAAACAGAAAACTTGCCGATATCTACTTGTTATAGGTTATCGGAAGAGTTACAAACAACCGAGGGAGGGGCAATGAATGTTACTGGAAAACCTATAGATAAAAGTAAAACGGGAGTTAGGATCAGCTTTGAAACCGTAGCGAAGAGTGTATGCTGCATATTCTAACCATAGCATTTGGTTAAAATACAATCAATTCCAACCAAAATCATTGAATTCATACGGACTCCTTCCCATTCCTATGCACGAGATATGCCCCTTCAGTGCTCAGCTCACTGAATACAGGACAATGTCCACACCTACCTAGTTTTGTTTTAATACCATGTAATAATAATACAAATATAGAAAGTTAGACAAAATATCAGTCGTTTCACTTTCCAATATAAACGAAAACCATGTCTTTTCATAACTCGAACACGCTACCAAAAGAAAAAATGGTCTAACTTGATGATGATGTTATATACAAACACTGCAACTGGATCCCCCTGCTCTAAGATCACTAAATAACGCCTCATGTAGAGCCTAACTCTGATGCATATCTTATTCACGTAAAGAAAGAAAAGGTAAGAAAAGCTTATTGAGCCAGTCTACCTGCTGTTCCAAGTCTTCTGAATCAAATTAGAGAGCCTTATTCAGCCTCGAACAATGCATCAGAATCAGAATCAGAAGTCTGTTGCATTCTTAAACTAGGTAGACTTTCCTTCAGGTGCATTTCACAGCCATTATACATCAAATACAGAATAAGATGAGTGTCCAAAATCGATAACAAAGGTTCGGATTTCCATGGGGGCTAACTCAACCACGAGTTTAACCGGATCCACAGGTCCACCCCTCTGCGATGGTGGCGGCGCTGCTTCTTTCGACGAGCCTTCTGTCTGCCAGACAAGTCTTTTCTTCTCCATTTCTGTTCTTTCTTGGTTGGCAGATAAGCTCATTTCTGTCACTTTTCCGATCTTAATTGCAAGAAAAAGAAAAGCAGAAAGAAATAACAGAGGTAAGCAGAATTTTACAAGAGCAAAGCTAAACGCTTATAGAGAATGATTCCTGAGTTGTCATTAAACCATTACTTTTACCTTCTTCCCAGGGAACAACTTTCTAAGTTCCACGCTTGTTATTGCAGAAAGATCCTTATCCTCTCCAATCTTAGCATAATTCCATGAACCCCAAAAGGTAAAATAACAATTAGGATTTAGTAAACATGATTGGAAAATAGAACAATTAACAACTGAATGCTTGCAAAAAATTTGAAAAAAGTAGTTAAAGAATCAGAATGCTTAAATTCATACAACTAGGTGACAGACATATGTCTACATACAGAGAGACAGAGCTTTAATGAATGGACTGCAGGTGTCTTCTGTATGTGAGGCTTGTCTGTTTGTTAATCAGTATTTACTAATCGGTTATGGTAATAAAAGCAAAATGTTCCAATGAAAATACTATGAGAAAAATCATTAATATTTGTATTCATTTCTAAGTTGCAGACACCAACATGACACTAGTACCACTTCCATGGCCAGGGTAAGAGAGGAACTTCAACCTCGTATAGATGTGCTAAACGAAGAAGGACCTTTCCATCATCAAGTTCCTGCATATTCAGGGGAGAAAGTATTCATACTTTGGAAGAAGGAAACAACTTCAAAAGACAAGGTGCTGTGCCATCTGAAATTGTTACAATCTTATATCTAACCCACCGAAAAGCACAAGAGAGAAGAGCAGACTGATGACTTTCACCATACAAAGTTCCAAGTACCTGGTAAGTTATAACTGCAACATTATCTGGTAAGACATATGAGAACTCGATGCCTGAGAAATTAGTTATATGAGAGTTCATCCAGTCATCTCCATTCTGCAAAAGGAATCCATTCAGATTATCAAGAAGTATATCATCCTCATTCTGTTAATTCTACAATCTTACCACTTCAGAAAAAGCTAGTAGCAAGGGTGAATATATCTCCTGGCCAAATGAGCGGCGCCATTTGGCTCCTTCTCCTAGAGGGTCAATTCTGAAGTAATATTTTCCTTGGATCTGCAACCAAAACATCCAAGTTAAAGGTAGGAAATCCAGGCTTTTGTGCTTGTATTTCGAGACTTCACAATGACCACAAGTACTGTTTATACATATGAGAATCAAAGAAATTATAACTCAAATCATGCCAGGAAGATTCTGAGCTATACAAGGTTAATAGTAGACAAGGAATGTAATTTAACTAAAACAAGTGATGCTCTTAGATGTAATGCTATAAACAATTAACATATTACGCCAATTCTGGTTTTCAAGAGGGAATAAGGTTACCGTCAGTCCCGTGCAATTATCAAGAACACAAACTGTTTCATTTAGAGCCTCTCCTACACCCCTGGAATCGTCGAGTAGCAGTCTCCTGCATGCAAAAGGAGTCCATGAATGCACATTGGCTTACAAGGATACTTAACACAGCCATAAAGGCATATAACTATGTGGCAATGTTTCAACAGCAGCTTTTTTTCAACTCCATCATCAACCCATCCACAATATATGTGTTTTTTTTTTCAGCAATGTCATCAACCATACACAAACGAGGAAATTTTAACCGTTGTCATCCCAATTCCTTAGATACTAGGCTAAATACAATGGTCATGGCAGAATGATAATCAGAAGAGAGGCAACACACCTGTGAAGCATCAACTCTAATTGTCCATCGACTATGCTAGATCCTCCAAGAGGTCGGTCCACTAGAATGGAGAATTCTTTCTGATTATCTTGAACATAGATTCCAAGATTTATCTGAAAAAATTAAAAAAAAAAACAATTTAACTCGAGAAAAGTAATTGTTCATCTTCGCAACTATGTGATACATGGGATAACTTGTATATGAATGCAAGAAGGTTAAGAGTTCCAATTCAAAAGGACTAATAAATTACACATAGGACAAATATCTTCGATCTCTCAGCTTAATCAGTTCATGAGACAATTCATCCTTACAACTATAAACAGAATACATATATAAAATGTATAGCATTAAAAGCAAAAGCAAGATGTCCTCTGCCAACATAGTCACTTTCCGAGTTACATACTGGGTAATAATTTCCTGCAACAGGTTGGTTCACTTCCAAATTCCAGTCTGTTCTATAGTCACGAATCTGCAAAGTAAACAAATCTTCAGTTAGGGATGCTTCCATAGAAGAGGAATTCATGAGAAAGAAGTAAGTCCTCCGTGCTGCCTAACTTAAAGCAATCCAACTATCTTGCTTAAATTCTCTTTCCAAAAGTCAAGCTTATTGACACATTCTATTACCATCAAGACACTGACAATTGACATATTGCTAGGCCAACAAACACAACAAGATTGACATAAAACAAAATGAGTCAGATTTAACCTACCCGCTCAATGAAATCACGTCCATTAGAATCTGTATAGAATGTCTTATTAGTCGCCATGGTAGTTGTAATTTTTGTAGTGATCTCTTTGCCAATTCCATCATCAATGGGTATTGGGCCAATCTGAAATAGCACAGTATTAGCACACCCAAAAGAAATGAAGAGAATTATGAAGAGAACAGATTCCACAAACAATATAAACACTTAAAGAAACATAAAGAAATGAGCCAAAAAATTAAGGAGCCATCAGTTAAGCTTACAATAAACTCAACTTCAACATGCTCTTTGCCCTGGTATAATCTGTTAATCTGCATATATTTTAAAGCAACAACAAAGTTTTTATGTGGTCGTGAAGCATAATAAGCAATCATGATGGGAAAATATTATCTAAATTGATAGCAAACATGTGATAGGAAAGGCACCTGATAAATCCATGGATTCATCCGCTGATGTACCTCATCTACTATTGATCCACGTATAACTGTCACAGGAACCTGATTAAAATGTTTCAGAACTAGTGAGCAATATAATATTTTACATTTTCTGGAACATACTTCGTAAAATCATTGCAAACCTGATGTTCAGGCTTTATGGAAAATGAACCATTTGGACGGAAGATGTATGCCCCGTCATTCTAGAAATTAAAATGCCAGAAACAAGATGAGATCATTTTGTATGGGCATAAAAGAAGTTGAATCCAGGTCACTTCATTTCAAACCGAAAGGATGAATAATAGACGAGGAATATCAGCATCATACTTGTGGATCTTTTTTATTTCCAGTTCCATTATGTGCGGCATAAAAAATGAAGGACTGATCAACTGATTCCCTGACCTTCATAAATTAAAAACCGAGGAATTAGCAACAGAAGCACTTCTATATTGCTACCTGAATACCTAAAAGCAACCTGAATAACTAAGTGTATAGTACAAACGCATTAAGTTGTTGTGAACAATCTTGAGTAGTCAGGAATAGAAAAAATAAAAATTAAATCATTTGTTGGTTAACATACTGCACTTTTTCTATTAGCATAGCTAATAGGATTGTCTTGAGCTGTGGAAAAAGTAAGCTTCAAGTTTCCATGACCAACTTGAATAATAGATTTCTGGTTTGCCTGAATGGTGTCTGCGGATGATTTAGTGCACCGAGAACCTATAATAGACATGACGGGATTAAAAATGACAAATCAATATCCACAACTATGAGAAATAGGCTGTAGTTTGTTCCACTAGGAAAGATTGATTTGTAAAACATGCCAAACCTTGTGTCTTTGTCCTTGAGATACTGTAAGTATTGAAGCCAAAAGGTGGAACGGATACTGCAAATGCCAGCCAATACTTAGGTGTTTCTGGTGGAGTTATACCTAAATAGGCCAGAACATGATAGTTTCTCAAGTCTACATGAGCTTCTGTTAACGGAAGATGCTGTGATTCAATCTCTATTCCCTTCGAATCACGCACCACAATGTCTTCATTCATGACCTAAAAATGCAGATATCAAAGTTGGTACCTGGTACTTATCAGTATAAGTTTGATATACTGCTCAGGAAGGTGCTCTTGTTATGCAAAACTGGAACAAGCATACTACTCTAGAACAACTTTCTGCACAGAGTCAGACAAGTAATTGAAAGAGAGAGGGAGAGACTAAGATTCAATTGGTAATATGCAAAATTGTATGTGAATTCATAGGTCAGTAAGGGTGATAAGAATGTTGATTATAGTTATGGATAATGATGAAGACATAGAAGAAACAATAAAAGGGAATTTAAAAATCCAGGAACTGTACTTTGGGAAATCATTAGCTGCCAAACAAATATGTTAAGATAACTAGTATATTGCTTGTTATGGTTGTTGAACTATTAAGCAAAGACTTAATATATTACTAGAAGTAAATGCAGAGATACTCACAGGAACTCGAATCACATCCTCTCTCTTCCATCCAAGAGAATTATAGACCACAAGTATCTAGAAGTATATATATCAATAAGTCATCTCATTTTAGATTAAAATTATCCAGCAGAGAAATATGTAGAAATATCACCTGGTGGTGGTATCATATAACATGCTTACCAAGTTTTCCCCACTAGATAGATTGATTTCTGACCCAGGACAGTAGCTTATATTCAGAAGTGGGCACTGAGAAAATGCCAAAGAAAACCAAGTCAAAATTCAGTTGAGAGTAAATTTCATTTGAAGACAAAAAGAAAATAAAGAATAAGTAACTTACTAGTCAACTGATATCTAAGATGGAAAAAATGTTCTAATAAAGCTAACCAAGTCTTAATATTAATTTCAATGTGTATCCTAAAGTTTGTAATCCAGAAATTGACCCACTTGAATTATTATGATAACCATCACTTAAAAGAATGCAATAACACAGAAGACCATGGTATCTATTAAGTGCCATGAACTATGGGGAGCACAAAAATAGGAAAAATAAAATAAAATAATCTTTTAGTATTCACAATACACAAAAAATGGTTATCAGAGCTCAAGGGTACTGATCTTTGCCTGCTGAAATTTTGTAGCTGTATTCTGACATCCAATTTCTGATATTGACTCAACCAGGGAAGAAAGTGCAGACGCAACAACCTTTTCAGCCTGTACAAAAGAGTTTTTACATAACATTTTGCAAAACTAGAATAACTTACCATTAACTAGGTGTTAAGCCATCTATTTAATAGCAGGGATATACAAACTAATTAAACTTCCCAAATTGGATACTTTACCTATCGCAATATAGAACTAATTCCTATATAGGATAGAAACATAAAGGGTATTAGATCTGTTATTACATTTAAATAGATAAGAAAAATGATAGTCAAAAAGCTCTGATCAAGTCATGTCTCACCTCTGTGTAACCTATTGACAATCGCTTGGCATAATCATTAGCCACATGTTGTTTTTCTGTACCAGACACTGCATCATGATGCTGTGCAATCGCCAAAGCATCAGCCAATGAGTCTGTGTTTGGCCCCATGTTATTCCTTCCTTTGAAAATCTCTAATTGCCTTGCAGCCTGGCAAAAATCAGTAGCACATTGGTAGAACTAGAAGGAAATAAAGAATACGCTTTGGAAAGGAAAAATACGATTGTTTATTGAATGCACTGGAAAATCTCACAGACAACCACAACAGTAACAAAAGACAATTCGAGCTGCCTAAACTATAAGAATATATTTAAAAATAGAAAGATTGCACACCCTAATGACAATTACTATAGACCTATTTATAGACTTGACTCCTAGAGACCTAATTGTAGATAATAATAAATCCTAATTGTAGATAACAAGTAACCTACTTCTAATGAAAATCAGAAACTAACAAGTAACCCACTTCTACTGAAAATATGAAACTACCAACTCTTCCTATTTTTCCTCTAATAACTGCCAACTAATTACATTATTTGCTCTTGACTTAGTCTTCTTGAGAAAGCATGTCTTTAGTGGTCTATCACACATGAATAGACAATAAATCAATATTGGACTGCATAAGCCTTCAAATAACTAAAATAATGACATGGAAGCTACCATGTAATAGCCACTCATCATTCTGACATAACGTTTTATTGCTGATCTGCTTGTAAAGTACCCAGTCCAGTAAGCATTTGCACGATCTGCATAACTGGATAGTCACATGTTTCAGATCTTAAATATGCTCAATGATAAGGTAACAACCCACTAACAAATTGTAATAGCCTTTAGGCAATAAACTCACGGGAAGAAATCATCAGTCTTTATCGGCCACAACTCTTCTGCAGCATGCTTTGCATCTGTATATATGGATGGCGTAGAATAGAGTGCATTTACACGTCCATCCTGGAAACATTCATAACTTCTTATCATAATGACTTGAGCTGATTTCATAACAAGATGCAAATTAATATTGCCAGTTCCAAAATATTACATTTTGATTTTGTTACCCAAAGTGAAAAGCAAGTTGGCATTATATCTTGGAATGAATCCATTTCTCTCCAGCTTGATTGACTTTAAAGTCTGATTTATTTATTTATTTATTACGATAGCTATGGATCTAAAAGTCTCAAAAATGGACTTTTGACCATTTCTATAGGCTCAAACAAGTAAATATTAGGTGTCTTAGAACAACAACCACAAGTTTGTGTCACTGGTATCTTATTTCTGTTTAAGTACACTAATGATACAATTAATTGTTACATCATATCTTTGCATATCGCCCGGATACTAATTTCCTTGAATAGGGAACTCTCTGTTTTTCATCATTTTATTCAGCAGCATGGCATTGGTGGCCTTAAAGAATAAATTGATAGTATACAATATAGAACAAAATCAGACGCATTTGCGTAATAGTTACCATATTCACATAGTGAATAAACTTGTCCATCTGCCGGAACCATGTATGCGCATATTGATACTTGAAATCTGTCCCCATAGTCCACATTATATGATTTGTACGAGTTATATTGGCCTGCGAATGAAATAACTGCCATTAAGTGGAAGGACCATTTGAAAAGGATGCAAAATTTTCTTTTCATGCTAATAATATCAGCAACTCAGTGCAACTGTAGGTCCCAGTCTAGCCCAAGTGATGAGTAGCTTCACCCCTAAGAAACTTTTAAGTTGATATAACCAAGGTCAGCAAGTAATATCACCAGAATAAATGCATCTTTATTAAAATCCCTTAAATCTAAAAAAAAATCCAGTCAAATATTTTGCAGCACAATATCTTGAGGCAAGTTCAGTAAACAAGAATGATAGTCGATTTGTTTTAGCATGGACATGAGAAGGGAGAAACAAATTAAAAGCTAATGAGGATCCTCAAAATTGGTAATACTCTTGGACAATTTGAGAGTAAAATTATTCCACATCTTGACAGATTAGCTATTACCTGTGCTACTGCAGCAGCAACAAAGTCATTGACTCTTTCTTGAACATTATAATCAAACAAGTCCACATCATCCTTAACGGAAGAGAGATCCAAATTAATAACATAAGACACTGGATATTAGTGAGCTCATAAGAAAAGAAACCTTTTTCTCATGACTTACTTGGACAACGGGGGAGTTATCATTGACTTCAAAGTAGAAACCACCAGGAGGAGGCTCATAGTTCACTGGAAATGCACCAGCAAAAATCTAAAACAGCAATAAATGTAGTTAGGATAAGATGATATATTTCGTGTTACCAATAAATCCAAATTGACAGGAAAATCTACCCAAGATATTTCCTTACAAATTCCACCAAATGAACAAATGATGAAACCCATGTAAATCTCAAAGCAAAAACGCACATAAGCTAGAAGAAGCAAGGCAAATCCATTCATTTTACCTGTGATGATGATCCAAAACTCTTGGAACCCTGCCATACTACTTCAAGACTTTTCTCAATTTTGCGTTTTGCCCTGTCCTGGTAATCTATCCGCCCAAAGAAGAAAGAATCAAATCCAACCTAGACCAATATCAATAGAAACTATGTTATCAATCACTTGAAAAACCCCCCATAGGAAATTCAGATAGTTGGCGAAAATTTAGGCAAAACTATGAATACCTCAGCTCCCAGCAAGTAAGCCTGCACTGCAGAATGTCCGAAAGGATCAATTTGCCAACCAATTCTTGGGGTCACACCAAAGTCCTTTTTAATAAATCTGTGCCCAAGGGTCGTCTGGTCAATCATGTCAATATAATGGGTCACAGCTTCATCATGCATACACCAGCCTCCATTTCTGCAGCAAGCAGGGCAAAAGAAACTAAAATGAAGAGCCAAAGTCCAACCATTTTGTGCTTCAGAACATAGATGAAAAGCAATCATTAATCAGCAGTTCAACTAAACAGAAACTTAGTGACAACAATATTGCTTGTAGAGGTAATGTTTTAAACAGTTTATTTTACATGAATTCTAGTTGCCCCGAGTTGACTAGTTGCTTCACCACAAGCTGCATTGCTTCACTCTGATCCCTCCACCATCGTTGGAAAAATGCCTACGTAACAAAGAATTACAATAGAAATGAACGGAACGAAATATTTGGAGATGACAATAGCTCATTACTTAACAGGTCACAGTATAGTGGCTAGTTGGCATTGAGGCAAAAATTGTTAGTGAATGGAGCTCCAGAGTCCTCACCACTTGCATCATAGGAGATTCAGTGTTAGCAGTAACTCAAAATAATTGAAGTTTTTTTAGATTTTTCCCCAGTGTTCGGTCCATTGTAATTGTGGACACCGCAATGACACTGGGATGATAGGCTCATGTTGGCATAAGCGCAAGGGAATAAAATGGTCCTATGCAATTTTAATCATCAATTCTCTTGTTTTCATTTTGCAAGTGTTCTCTCTTGCAAGCTAGCGAGCAAATATGGTCTAAAAATGAATATGCATTCAACAAATCAGTATGAACATTGAAGCTCAGTGTATTCAAGAAGCACGAACAAGAAGTCTAATTTCTATATTTCCCTACTATCGAAAGCTAACTGGCCAAAGATTAAAGTGTTTTGGTTTTCCATCCCTCCATATTCTATTTTCCCATTTTCTTAGTAGCCAAGCATTAGTCGGAAAATAGAAAGACCGAAAAGATAGTTGCCTGTTCAACGTATATAAATTTTCTATTCTTGTCAGCCAACAGCGCTGGAACCAAAGAATCCAACACATTTTGAACGCAAGCAATCTGTAATATCAAGAACGATAAGCATAGTCAATATCATTGAAACATCTAAAGCTGCAGATTCCGCATAAAACAATGCAAATACAAATGTCTGTGAGCAAATACAATTACATATATAAGAAGAAACAAGGAATTACCTGGATGGAATTGTTAGAACCAACATAATACTGATCAACAGTCTTTAACCAACCAACATCGTCATGGGTGTGGGGAACCAAGTGGACATTGAGCTTATCAGGAACTATGCCCTGTGAAGTGTTGTAGACCATGTACTTGGATTGGCCGCAAGAAATCGCAATCCCAAGTAACAGAAGCACAAAGAAAAAGACCCTAATCCCCATTAGAGACAGATGAACTTCCAATGTGAAAAAAGCACTCGACTTGATCAGGAGCGAGAGGGAGACTGTTATGGCTTATGAGTTTCTGATTGTATACAAAATGGACACGTCTGAGATTCAGGGGAAGAGAGACAGAGGTCAACTTGTATCAGACTCGAGTGAAGAGTTCCGGTGCAGCAAGTACAGACTCGAGTGAAAATCGGTTTAATTTATCCCCAAATGACTCCAGAAGCACTCTATCAATACTCGGAACTGAGCGGGTAGGCTACTTCATTCACCTGCCATACTGGTGCGTAAATATCATTTACATTTACAGAAGGGCTGTGGGTCTGACTTTGTTCAAGGTTGTCTTTGAAGCCACGTTAAGGTGACCCAAAAGATCCCTACTTTTTAGCTCTTGGAATGGGGTTCAGATCTTCTGTCCCACTTAACATGTACCTATTCTGTGCCACTGAAAAACGTCGACGTTTTCTTTAGTTTTAACCAACGTCTGCTGCAACTTTTTTTCGCCCAAGCCGAGCCGAGCCATGCCTCATCTTCTTCACTTTTTTTCCCGCCTTTCTCTGTGAATTTACGGTGTGTTTTTACTTGGGTTACAAAGAAAACAGAGCTGACGATCCGCTCCCGTGGTTTATGGCAGCGTTTTACGCAACATAGCTGACGAGCTATCTCTCTCTGTTGTTAAGTTAACTTGTCGCGTGGAAAGGTATCCACCTCTCACTCTTTTCAAAGTTTTTACAACACTCTCGCTAGTAGATACAATCCTATTA
>JANJEY010000007.1:42643831-42654036 GCA_024703695.1 Erythroxylum cataractarum
TCAATGTTATATTTTTGGAAGTCAAGACTTTAGTTTCATTTCAAGTATTATTGGTTCAAGAGTATTTTGTACTTTTGGCTCTTGAACTCAAAGTTGTAATTTGGTTTGAGGTATTCTTAAAGCTTTATGAAACTCGTCTTTTGGAGCATGAATTTTGGATATGTTTGTTTAAATCACATGAAAGCAGGTTTAAAGTTTGCTTTCCAGTAGGCCCATAAATCTTCCGCAGGTCTTTTCCTTAAAATCTATTATTAGCATGTTTGACGCCACGCTCTCAAGTCCGATGTTGGGCTCCAGCAGCGGGGTCTAACACCTTGAAGCCCAACATAAAGTGTCCAAAGGCCCACATGGAGTCCAATAGGGAGAACTCACTTAAAATATCATATGAAAAGCAGATTCCACTTAAAAATAAGGATAAGGATGTGATACATAAGGTCCAACATGTTCAGATCATGTTTAATTAGTTTCCTTTTTATTTTCCTGAAAACAAGGTTATCTAGTCAACACCTTTTTAAGTTTATTTTGTTTCCTTTTAGGGATTGATTTGTTTCCTTTTTTTTAGTCTCTTCTTTAGAATATGAAGTTAGAAAGTTTACCTATAAATAAGCACCCTCTATTTACTTTGAAGGGGATTTTTTCATTTAGAAATAATATTTAGAGCTTTCTTGTTTTCTTTGTATTCTTTGAGAATACTTGACTTATCAAAAGAGTGGTCTTCCTTTATGGTGTCCCAAGGTTAGACTTCTAAGAGATAGGTTCTCTTGGGGTTCTTTCCATTGACCAACATTCATACTAAGGTTCTAAGAGACAAGTTCTCTTAGGGTTCTTTCCATTGACCAACATTCTTACTAGGGTTCTAAGAGATAAGTTCTCTTAGGGTTTTTTCCATTGAACAACTGTTTTTGCAACCCCTTTTCTATTTGTGCTCTATTTCTATCTTTTCAATTTTGTTTCTTATGCTTCCATGTGTGTTTGATTCTAGTCGTTCCCGGGCATAGTTCTATCTTGTTGAAGGTTCTGTAGGATAAGTTCCTATTGGGTCTCGCAATAGCTACATGCGCATGCGTTTAACACAAGCATTAAATGCTGCATAAACATAATATACGCATGTGTTAAATGCTACATAAACGCAACATACGCATGCGTTTAACGCAAGAGTTAAGCACATCAACTGCTGTGCATTTTTCCTTTTTTTGTTTCTCCTTGCTTGGTTAATGATGCGGTCGTTTTGCTTCATTCTAGCTGCTAGAGTTCTACTTCTTTTGGGATAAATTTGTTCACTTCTTGCTCTGATTTTCTTTGTCTTGCTCCATAAAGACAAGTAAGAATTAATCTTCAAAAAATAACCTAAGTATAGTGCTTTCGAATCACTTTAATTTCTTTGCTTCCAACTTGTACCTAAAATCATATATAAATTAAAGTGAGTATCTTCAGCATTTTTGTGTTATTAATCGCTAAGTGTAAATAATTAAACATATCAATAATCAAACACATATCAATTTCTCCCAGACTTAGCTTTTGTCCGTCCTTGGGCAAAACATCCAAATTAAGCTCAAAGACTCGAAACATTTACTTAATTCCCAAATTTTCCAAGACAATATAATCATAACCAAAGATGAGTGACTTTCAAAAATCATAGCAAGATGTCAACATTCTAATCTTTTACTCATTATCAATCAACATTTATCATCTTCAAAAACTGAGCAATCTAATGGTAGACTCGGAAAATGTGTTTAATTAAAATATATCCATGGGTACACTCAACACCATTCATAATCATGACAATCCATAACTTTGCATATCATTTCATTTCTCCACCACTAATGTTCACATGCGAAATCATAAATCAAAGGACTTTTCAAGTTTGTAATGTGGGTAAAGGTATGGTGAGATGTATTTGGGTTAAGTAGCATGAAAGTCATCAAAGCTAGTGAAACAAAGCAACACTCATCAAAATTGGGTACACAATGCAACATTTATATTTCACAACCCATTCAACTTTCATATACAAACCACATGAAGTATATACCAATCCGAAGGTATCACTCATACAATTTATGTCAATGAAATCATGAGAGTGATCCTTCCAAGCTAACCTCTACCTCATATTCAATATACTCAAATAACACATCCATTACAACTCTAGGAAGATGCATAAACCAATAACAACTTTTCAACATGGGAAGTTTGATAGTAAGACATAAAATAACATCCTAACATTATAACCAACCCTCACATATGTACACCCCCATACTTAGAATTTTGTACATCCATAAACTCAACAATCACAAATGTTCTACTAGCTTTATGACTTAGATAGGACACTTGGTTAAGTTTAAAAGCATAAAATGTGGTTTATACAAAAAGAAAGGCTAAAGCTCAAAGGGGTTTATCAAGAGAAAAACCATGTCAATAGGATAGGTTATTTGACTAATGTAGTTTATGAAAAACAAAGAATGCCTAATCATATCCATGCTAATGCATATGATAAAAATGTGGTCTCTAATAGAAATTCAACGCAAAATCAGGATGTATAAGTCATGAAGGTCACACATAATAAAAAGGCAATGAGACTAATATAAATTTGTCAGTTAAATAAAGCTCAAAATCTCATTAGTTTTGTTTACCATTAGTCACTACTCTTCTAAAGATAATGCATGTCGATCAATCAAAAAAGCAAAAGTACTTGCTAAAGTTGCTATGAAATCCTCTAGTCAGTCACACTCTAATCATGATTATATAATCCCAGAAGCAATAGAAAACGAGAAAATGTTTGTTTCATTTGTTTTATTCTTTCTCTCATTTTGATAGAAAACTTAAAAACAAGTAAAACAAAAAAATTCAAAAGCACACATGCATATAAAAAGTAATGCGAAAATGTCAAGGAAAAGAAATTTACTTCCCTTGGGTTACCTCCTAAGAAGCGCCTTTGTTTAGGGTCGCTGGCTTGACTCCTTCTTCTCCTCACGTGACAAAATTTTGATCTTTAGGTATTACAGTTAGCACCACTTCCATGCGAGGTAGTTTTGAATAGGGCCTTAGTTGATTGTCATCCTCAATCAGTGTCTTCTCTATCCTCAGATGCTCAATCCTGACTGAGTCCATATACTTTGGAAATATTTTGAACATCTCTTCACATTTTTTCTTCATCATTCAATTCCTCCAATCTGTATGTAAAGGTAAAGAGTTAGTTTCAAGAATAATCATAAACTTAGTACTTACCTCCGAGCGAAAAGATATGTCCTTTGCGGCTTCGAGCTCCTTTTTAACTTCTTCAGCATAAACAATTTGTTAAGGGTTGACCTAAAAATTCTCAAGCTCCTCATCACTTTGCAATGTTTCTGCACAAACATCCATTAGGTACACCTCAGGTTGATATGACTGCTCCTCTTCGATTTGCGATTCTAGATGATCAAGATTTATTGTCATCTGTGTTGGACCCTACTTTTGGATCTCAACATCAAAGTCGTGAGAATGTGAGCCTAATACCCTATAGTTTCCGAAGCCTAACAATCCGGAGTCATAAAGCGTGAGTGGGCTTCCTTATGGGCTTATTTCAATGACTCCTCATTAGCTATCATCCTATAAAGGTGATGTGACCCACCAGTTAAACACCAAATCACAATTTGACTTATTCAAAACAAATTGTAGCTATATGTCCCTCCTGTTTATTTTGAAACAAGAACCACCTCATTCGGAGCTTTATAGCTCAAGATATGCCTAAAATCCAAGTACGTTCATAACCCAATTATGCTCTTCCAATCAATCCCTCATATTCATTACATCATTATTCTTAAAATTTATTCCTTTAAGAATCACTTCATTTGGAGGTTATGTGATGAAGTTATGACCAAAAGAATCAAGTATGTTTATTTCCTCTCATATTGTACCTCTCCTAGGAGAATTGACATAACTTTCTCTACAAACCTCAAATTAGGGTTTTTATTAGACAGTTTAAAAGAGAACTTCTATATCTACAACTTCTGTGAAGACTCCGAAATGAAATTCGATCATCTACAAGGTCGAAAACATGACCAAATAATAGGATCAGATGTATAGTACACCAGATGATATAATGTCAACACCAAACAATATGATGTCACCAAATGAAGCGTCCTCACCAGATAAAGCGTCCTCACCAGACAATACATCCTCACCAGAGAAAGCATCCTCAACAGTCGATACATCATCACTAGACGATGCGTCATCACTAGATGACATGTCATCACCGGACGATGCGTCATCACTAGATGATCTATCATCACTAGACATTACGTCCTTACCAGATGACACGTCATCACCAGACAATACGTTCTATAGTCCTAAGCATCTCCATTATAAGGATGATAACTTTCGACTCCGATATCCAAAAGTTTCATAATTTATAACATTGGAAAGCTAGAAAGATAAGTTACAACTGCCATGAAGATAACTTGTTAAATTCATCCTAGATCAATCCATATTTTGCCTTATAGTCAGAACACGAATTTTTCCCTTATGGAAGAATTGAAATTTTGCACTATGCAAACATGAAATGTTCTCAGCATAACCATTCGACTACCAAAATTATTTCATTAAACTCTCAAATCTCAACTCATTTGTCTCATCACCTTCAACTACATCTGATCAATTATAATTCCTATCTTCCTGTAAAAAATGAACTCCAATTGAGAAACCCAAAGAAATCTATTCATGAAATTGATCCTAGAATACCTAAACCTATGCATTTCCTAAGCTTCATGAACCAAAACCCTTTCAAAAATCCAAAGCATTAAAAATGCTCTTACCTTAAAGCTTCCCCAAAAGAAGCGATGCTTGGTTCCAAAGAAAGCTCTTATCTTCCTCTACCCTTTTCCCTTCTTGCACAACCCCAAAATCTCTCTAGAAGACTAAGAAAAATTGAAACCTAGATTACCTCCCTTCTTTTATCTTCTTTCTCTCTTTTTTCATGCTTCTCTCTCTTCTCTCTTTTTTCATTCATGTTTCTGGTTTCTTCTAAATGCAAGACAACAATTTTTTTATCCCCTTTTATACCCTTCCTTCAATGCTTTAAAACTTTACATCTTAAGTAATGTTCCAACAATGCCCCTCATGCAATCTTACCACCCTAACACTTCAATTCAATTAACCTATGTCATATAATCTCACTCATATTAACATGCTAATTAATTCCAATACAAATTAATCTAGCAAGACCCTAAAATTAATCTAATCATACTTATTCATCAAGGAAAAAAATTCGGGGGCCAACATTTCTCCCCCTCTTAAAAGAATTTCGTCCTCGAAATTCTTACGTCAACTGTTAAAGAGGAGTGGGTACTTCTCCTTCATGGCTTCCAAAGCTTCCCACGTGGCCTCTTCCATAGAATGGTTTCTCTATAGGACTTTAACTAACTAAGCGGTCTTATTCCTAAGGACCTTCTCCCTAGTGTCCAAGATCTCTACCAGAGTTTCCTCATAGGTCAGATCATCTCTCAACTGAACCTCAGTGGTCTGAATGATGTGAGAGGGAACTGATCTACATCTCCTTAATATGGACACATGAAAGACGTCATGTATTTGTGACAATTCTGGTGGCAGTGCCAACCTATAGGCTAGCAGTCCGATCCTCTCTACAATCTCATAAGAACCCATATATCTCGGACTCAACTTGCCCTTCTTGTTAAACCTCATGACTCCTTTATAAGGAGATGTCTTAAGAAATACTTTCTCACTGACTTTATACTCCATTTCCTTCTGGTGTGCATCAATATAACTTTTCATTCTATCTTGTGCTGCCTTAAGTTGATGCTTAACCAAATTAACCTTGTCGACTATCATCTGAAGCAACTTTGGCCCTATCAGTTTCCTCTCTCCTTCTTCCTCCCAACATATCAGAGTTTTATATCTCCTTCCATACAGTGCTTCATAATAAGCCATTTGAATGCTCGAATGATATGAAATATTATAAGCAAATTCAATCAATGGCAAGTGTCATCCTAAGCGCCCCTAAAATCCATCACACATCATCTAAAATTCGTCTTGGTTCTTAGAGCTTCTTGTAAGTTTCCCCAGAATCTCGAAGTGAATCGAGGATCCCTGTCAGAAACTATAGAATCTAGAATCCCATGTAATCTTACTATATCATCAATATACTTCTTTGCTGTTACATATAAAGAGTCAGTCTGTTTAATTGCCAAAAATTAGGCTGACTTCGTCAACCGATTAACAATGACCCATATAGCATCATGCTTCCTACTAGTCTTAGGCAAACCCATCAAAAAATCCATGGTCACCTGTTGCCACTTCCACTCAGGAATGGACAATGACCTTTACTTGCCAGAAGGTGTCTAGTGTTTAGTCTTGACTTGTTGACACACTAGGCACATACTTGAACATTCTGCTACATCCCTCTTCATACTTGATTCCAACTTTATTCTTGAAAACATAGTTGATTCCATATTCATTTAATAGTTCCATGATCGATAATCGTCTACTATTATGAAATAAAACTCATCATTCCCTTGAGTAAACTCCTTTAGTTACATGGAGATAAATCATAACACTACAATCTAAATCATAATCAAACAACCAAATTGATTGTTCAACTATAAGTCAATTAATTTAGATTATAATAATATACATGTTTCCCATACATCTCCATGTATATGTATATTATTTACCAAAAAATCTTACTACCTTATGACTAGTTATATAATGCTCATACTTATAAAACCAAACTCTTTTCTTTCATTAATAATAAATATTTTCATTACAAAATTGTAACTGGAAGAAAATTAAGTTACATGTAAATACACTTTCTTCGTAGAACACTATATTTACATAACTCCAACAATCTCTCATTTGCCCTAAAGCAAGTATGTAATATCCCTCATTCCCATCCCTTCTAGGTGACCTTTAAAGCTCTTTTGAGACAATGTCTTTGTGAACGAATCAACAAGGCTTTGTTCTATGGGAATCTTTACCACATTCAGCTCTCCACATTGTATTATCTCCCATATGAGATGATACTTTCGCTCAATGTGTTTAGCAGCTTTATGATTTCGAGGTTTTTTAGAATTAACCATTGCCCCACTATTATCACAATAAAGTGTAATGGCGTTTTCTGCCTCAGTTACCACGTCCAAGTCATTTAGGAACTTGCAGAGCTAGACTACTTCTTTTCTGCTTTACAATCAGCAACTTACTCAGCCTCCATATTTGAATAAGCATTACAAGATTGCTTAACACTCCTCCAGACTATGGCTTTATCTCCTAAAACAAATATAGAACCAGAAGTTGATTTCCTTGAATCAACATCTGATTGGAAATTGGAATCTATATTGTGACACCCAAATACCCCTAGGAGGATATATGGATGCCACACAACATAGTACAAACAAACTAAACATTTTACGGAAACATAACATTCAAAATCTTCCATTGGAAGTAATTCAGAACAAACATACATCATATTATACGATGAACTTAAAACAAACTTGTTTCGAACCATACATACATTATATCATACAAACTTAATAAAAATTTTATCGCAAAAATCGAAACCAACTTGAAAATAATTATTACAAAAACTTACAATAATTCAGAACTATACACTTTATATATAAGTCAAAATAAACTCAAAATATATTTTTGACAAAGTAAGACTCAGACTCCATTGGCCAATATGGTTAACTCATCCAGTCTTTATAATCCTAGCTCCAAACCTACACGAGGCAAATCCACCATGCTAAGCATATAACTTAGTGAGTAAGAACTAATCTATGGATAAGTTGACAACTTATCATGCTAAATCATGTAAAAACATATTCATGAATTAAACAATAAATTAGACATAATGTATTTCAGAACAGATTTTATAATTAACAGAACTAAATATCATAAGAGGGTATAAAGCCTTCAAAATCAAAACATAATAATGTTTATGTCATAATTAAACATATATCAGAATTATCAAATTAGATAACTGCTAATCCATTTAATGAAATAGGCAACGAGACTTATATAGAAGAGACCGAAGTCTCAACACCGAAGTGTCTAGGAGAGACTGAAGTCTCAACACTGAAGTGTCCAGGAGAGACAAAAGTCTCGACACTAAAGTGTTACAAAAGAGACAAAAGTCTCGACACCAAAGTGCTATAGGAGAGACAAAAGTCTCGACACTAAAGTGCCACAGGAGCAGCTGTAGACTCTTTTAGACATGCCTATTTACCCAAAACTAGGAATAAACATAATTAAAAATAGAAATATATGAAATTCAATTCACATATCTATCAATGTTTTCATATCATGTATTCAAGCATATCACATTCTTACAGCTTTGCAAATCATTCAATGATCCAAATCAATAGCAAACAAAAAAGTCAAAGAAAAACTATCAAAAATTATTTGCTAGATTATTTACAAAAATTGACCATCTAAATTACATACAATTACTCAAGGATTACTTACAAAATTTCTTACTATATTACTTACAAAATCTCCCTTTTTGCTTATTGCCTTGAAGTCCGGTAATATATGGAGTCGGTTGCTCTATGGGTTCCTCTAAAACATTTAATACAAACACATATCACTATTGGGCACAATTATGAATTCAGTTATGCACATTGATGTATACTGAATATGTATGATGCATGTTCATTACAAATTCCTGAGTTTCTTATCCTTAATATTTTCATATTATAAATCAGGTGAGATACTCAATTGCTCAATCCAGATTTATCTCACAACCTACTTTCAAGTCCACTTTGATCAATTATTCTCATAAGGAAGGTAAGGTAATTAGGTAATACTTGAATTGTCACTCTTTGTATTAGGTTTACAATGATACCAAGACCTCTTTTTCTTAGGTTTCCAATGGTATCAAGTTCATCCAATTTGGTTTAGTATACTAAAAGTTATACTTAAAAGATTTTAGACTATTCTTAAGCTTCAACAGAATACTTATCTCAACTTCCAATCAAAATTTAAAATTCTTAGAGGTAGAATTAGAATTTAATCTCTTTAAAACATTTGTAGCCTTATGTTTATAGTTTAATTTAAATTAAGAATCACTCCATTTGAAAAAGTACAGATGAAGATATAATTAGAATACCAAAGTATGTTCAGTAAAGCCATCCCAGTTATCATACTTTAGTACAGTCACATGCCCATCCTAAATTCATCAATTAATGCACTTCAGATGATTATAACTTTTGGTGGGGATCAAAATAATTGTCTTATGAGTCTATTGGTTTAAGAATAAATTCATTTGGATGTTAGGTAAAGAAAATATAAAAGTATGTTCAAAAAATAACCTCCTTCGGATAAACAGATAAATCACGATCGCGTACTTGCACGACCGTGACACTCCGGATGGTCCTACAAAGTCGTGATCATGTACATGCACTACTGCAACACTCTTGGTGGTCTTGAAAAGCCATGATCGTGTACATGCACAACTGCAGCACTCCTGGTGGACCTACAAAGCCTTCTTCTTCAACTTACCTATTTTCCAACTCTTCCCAAAATAAATTTTTTGGTCACTTTTACATGATCATTTTAACAATGAAAAAGAAGAATTAAGGCCAAACTTTCTTCTAAAAAATTATTCCTGTATGTCTCAAGTTGCTAACGACTCTAATTTTGTGCAATTTAGTTTAGTATTTTGAAAGTTATCCCTAAAATACTACTTATTATTCACAAATAGTGATAGAATCCAAAAACCCCAATTCAAGCAAACTTTTGACATACTTAGTGATAGAAATAAAATTCGACTCCTTCATAAAAGTTGTAGATATATTATTATAGTTTAATATGAATTTAACATCATCTAATTTGGATATTCATAGATCAAGTTATCTGTTAAATACAGATATATGTTCAATAAAATACTACATATATTATATTCCATTGACTATAACTCTTCATTTTGTTAATCATATCACCGAATTTGCTTCTTCTTTCACCACCCACATGTGCATCAACACCATTACGCATGCAGAAATCCACAAGCATGAAAATATACACCATTCCTGCATGCATCCATTTAAAATATTAAAACATGCATAAAACTTACTTAACTTAGCTTCTCTCTCTTCAGCCAAATTCCATAAATTTGGAGAGCAAACAAGAGATTTCAGTGTTGGAAATGTTGGATCGGAAAAAGAAAGCATGCTTAGTTTGGAGAAACGATAGATTTCAAAACTTTTTAAGAAATCATCTTG
>JANJEY010000007.1:42673441-42686045 GCA_024703695.1 Erythroxylum cataractarum
TTTGACTGACACATCCATATCAGTCTCATTGCTTTTTGATAATGTGTGACCTTCATGACATGTACATCTTGATTTTGCATTGAATTTCTATTCAAGACCACATTTTTATCACATGCATTAGCATGGAAATGATTAGGCATTCTTTGTTTTTCATAAACTACATTAGGCTACACCCCTATTTGGGCCTTTTTTTTCTTTGGACCCTTCTAGAGGGTAGTCATCAACTCACTCAAGGTGTAATCCTTAGTGTTGAGCTTATAGTCCAACTTAAACTACTAAAAAGAAGAGTTTAAGTTGTTGATGATCGTAATCATCTGTGTTTCCGCATCCATGTTTGCCCCAAGAATCTCAACCTTAGTAATCGCAGAGATTTCCTTAAGCATGTAATCCCGCACCAGTTTACCATGTTTTTGTCTGAGATTATGAAAGATTTAGATAGCTTTCACCCTTGTAGACTTAGTCCTTACACTAAACATCTCATGTAGGTGATGGATCATTGCACTGACATTTTTCATACCTGCTAATAGCTTTTGCAACATTATGCTAACATAAGCTAGAATATAGCACTTGATAGTCTTATCAGCATTCTATCATTGCTCATGTTGTTGAACTTGCTCAGAATTTAACTTATCACTTAGAGGTGTAGGCTCATTATAAGTTAATACCCATGAAATTCGTTCATATTAGAGAACAATGTCAAGGTTACATCTCCATTAAATTTCTCTCTGTTTTCCAATTTGTTATTAGTCAAGAGCATAGTGAGAGGGTTCATATTGTGGTGATTATGTCTGAAAAATAAATTATTAAAGAATAAGCTAAAATGGTATATTGGAATTTGTAGAAAATCATGATGTATATATGCATGATGATAGATTTATCAAAACTTAAAAAATTAAATATTTATACGACGGTTATTTTTCTTATCTATAACGGACTAAGTGACAGTAGGCTACCTTATTTATTAAAAGAAAAAATCTACCAAGCATCTTCATGCCTAACTTTTAAAGAAGCACCATAATTTGGTACATACATTTATCAACAAATCTATGATGGGTAGTTATTGATAAAATATGTTGAGTGTGTAACCATTTGATTCATCCACTAAAGGTACTTGCAATCCATACCTTGGTGGGTGTTGGATCAGAAAATAAAACATGCAAGATTTAGCTAAAATGGTATATTTCACAATTTTTTTAAGAAATCAAAGCGTAACAGAAGCAAGATAAGTAAATCAACATGTAAAGCCATATATGATACGGTATATGGAAAATAATTATCATAAGAACAAGATATAGATTATATTATCGAATCCTTCGCTACAACTTTAACTCCTCCTTGTGCTATCCTATCCTCGGTAATATATCCTTTCTCTTTCATCTCGCAAGTGAACGTGTACAAGTTTGATATAAAAAAATTGTCTTTCTTTTTAATTTTGTGTACACTTTTTCTAAAGGAAATTCCATATTCTTGTTATAGGAAGGTAAAAATGTTATTTTTTAGATATATAATAAAGATATTATAATTGTCATTATATTAAATCGCATCTATAATAAGCCAAAAAAGTATAACCTAGTGGTAATAGTGCATAGCTTCAATTGTAGTAAACTTCAAAGGTTTTTCAACAAGTTCGCCAAAAATAGATGCTGTGATAGTCCTTATTTCATCAGTCAAATCCACATCATAGCGACATCTATATTTGCAATAAAAATCTAATTACAATATATATGTTAATTAGATATATTGAAAGCTTGTATAGCAACGAGATCTTCTTCACAGGTGTGATTAGTTACGTTACAGCGGTGAAGAATTGTCAGGGGTGTGAGATACAAGTCGCATCGATGAAAAAGGTGTCACGGATGTGATTTATAAGTCACACCTATGAAGAAGGTGTCACAGGTGTAACTTGTCACACCCATGAAGAAGGTCTCACAAGGTGATTTAACACATCAAAGTCGTGACATCCAAGTAAAAAAATGTTAAAATGTTGGGAAAAATCAACACATATAAAGTGCATGAGAAGAAAAAGGTAGTAAATTGAAAAGATCAAAGAGAAAAAGGAAAACTTGGGTTTATCAAGAACTTTTTCTCTGCAGGAATTACAAGTGAATGGAACTCCATAAGTAGTACCTATAGAACGAAAGCTTTTCTTACTTGCCATATACCAGTACTTTTGTGAGATGTGTTGGAAGGAAATATTAGCTTTAATCCATGTTTTCTGCCAAATCAATATCAAATAAGCAATGTCTAAGAGAATATAAAATGTATTTACTTACGGGTAGAATTCAAGAAGATGATTTTGGTAATTTTATGATGTGATTTGAAAGATATATCAGGATTATATCTCAGATAAGCTTGTTGGTTAATAAGGGTTTTAATTTCCTTATTATTTCATAGTGCCCTAGAATATAATAATTATAAATGTAAAAGCTTCAAAATATTATAAAATTTGTATATAATTTGATTGGTCGTTGGAGTAAAGATAAGGTGGTACCAATTTTTAAGATCCATAACTTCTTCTATTACTGGATCAACAAGAATAGCTAAGTCAAACCAGGTGGATGATGCAACACCTAAAATTTTTCAATTGTAAGGTAAAAATAAAATAGAAGTATAAGGAATAAAATGTTATAGCGTGATGAAGAAAAAACAAAAGTACCGTTATAGAAGTTCACTTTTAGTCTGCAACACACAATTATCAAAGAAGAATGTAAGGATTTGTTAATTTGCTAGCCCTCATTGGTAACTAAAGAATTATGAGTTAACAATATAAGTGTTTGTTTCCAACTAGAAAAAGAAATGTTAGAAAAAAAGAGAAATTATCTAAGTTTTTGTGTAAGTATAAAGAATAACAAAGAATTTAAATTATTGTCTGTTAGCAAGAACAATTTTTTACACAGTTGAATATTTGTCTTCATTGTAGATTTCTTTCTAATCCAAAAATTGAAGAATCACGGCCAAAATATATATCACATGTTAAATATAAATATCATTACATGTAATAGAAAAATAGTCAACATTGTATAAAGAAATAGATAAAGGCCTAACCAACCGATTTTTCCTTTTCGTTTATGCGATTGATAAGATCACAAAAAGGTGAGTAGTTATATTTAATAGGGATGATGGTATCATCATGTGGTACAGGTTCAACGACAATGCAACTTGTAATTATCCATTGTATTTGTAAGTCTCCAGTTTGATACTAAAGTGGAACTCAAAATCAATAAAGATAAACTTTTGTCTCTTCGATGATGTGTCAGGTTTTGCAATAACATGCTATTTTTCTTAGACAATAATTTCACATGACCACCATTGAGTACCAGGTAAAATATCCTTAATCAATAAACGTTTTTCCATCTTGAAAATTTTGTTTAATAAATTAATCAAAGGAAAATAATTTTTTATATAAAATGAAATTATATCAACTTGAATGAAACAATCAATATACCTTCTGACAAGTTTATACTTTATAGTTTGACCAACTGAAATATTTCATGGAACACAATATTTCTTGTCTTTGGATCAAACTTAGAGGATTCAAAAGTTCCTGGAATAATAAGAATTTTAACTGATTCAGGAGTTCGAGCTTTTGATAGAGCTACATATAACCATCCATGTGAGAATATAAGTTGACGGAGATAAATTCCTACGTAATCAAGTGTCTGACCATGGGACTTGTTTATGGTCATTGCAAAACACAAACGAATAGGGAATTGTGTTTTGACAAAAGGTATTCCATTTTTTCCATTCTTTGAAGATTGCAAGGGAATTTTAGATATAAAACTATTTTTTTTTGTGAGGTCCAAAGATAATTTTTGTAGATATTATATAGTCTTTTAATTGTTTACATATTAACCTTATCTTACTACATAGTCCCTCAGTTGGATTCAAATTTTTTAGGCGCATAATTGAGGAGTCTTCTTTGAGTAAGAGTTTGTGTGGAGGTAGGCATTTTTTATTTAAAGAAATGAGAAAATCTTCATATTCTGCTTGATGTGTTCAGTCAACTGTTTTGTCAAAACTCTTTGTTGGACACAACATACATATATTTGTCATCTAGTATGGATCAGATGAATACAAGCTTAGATCAAGGAAGATGTTTTCAAGTAGCCTGGTGAAGGCAACGATGCATCAGAAATATGTAATTGTAATTCTTTAAAAAAAATGATAGTAAAATATATAATGAAAATTTTGGCAACCTATTAAGAGACTCATCCTTGCTATGATAAGGAATAACCAACTATTTTGGCAAGGATATTTGATCTTGCTCATCAACTGGTTCGGTGCCTTCTCCTACACATAATAAAAATTCATAAAAGTTGGATTTGATATAGCTCTCATGTTTATCGTCAAAGAAAATTTATGCATCTGTCACCAACGATGTGAATTTAGAAGACTCAAATAAATTAGTTGTTGTTTTATAGCTTGGTCAATAACGGGCAATAACGGGCAATGTTTGCTGAAAATCATCACCAAATACAACAAAAATTCCTCCAAAAGGTTCATTAGAGTCTATGATATCTTGAAGCAAATCTTGAAATGATTCAATAGCTTCTCATTTTACCATGGAAGTCTCGTCCCTTAAGATAAGACTACATTCAAATATCATTTTCCAATACTGCTTTGCTTACTTAATTGACAAACATTTTTCTTTGAAAAATCAAGTGGAATTTTAATTCCTAAGTGAGTTATCCTACCACCAGGAAGGACTAATGCTGCAACACTTGATGTAGCAATAGCAATTGTAATATACCCTTGTGATTGTAAATCTGCAAGGAGAGCTTGATATAAGAAAGTCTTCCCAGTTCCACTAGGGCCATTAATAAAAAAACTTCCATTGCTTGAAGCTAAAATTGAATCCAAAATCAAATCAAATATGTATTTCTACTCGTCATTCAACCTTGACTATAATAATAGGTCTTATGTATCAACATGTATATTATTCTCACTTTGTATTTCTTTACTTTGATTTTGATGATAATCAATATGAAATTGATGATCAGCAAAATGGTAATCAGCTAAGCTTTTCCCCTTTTTTCCAAAGATTTATCAACATCTTCAAGGGCCATTTTTTTTAATATCATCATATGTTTAGGCACTATAAGAAGAAGCTTATTGGTGGTTAGAAAAAAGTTTGTTTTTGAATGTTTCTTAAAGTTGCTTAGAGTTTGTTGGTGAACAATAGAACAAAAGTGCAACAAATAAAAGTTTGAGTGATGTTGGCAATTGGAACATAACATCTATTGGACCCCGAACTTTTCTTAAAAGACTAGAACTAATAAATGAGAAATGTGGATAGATTCATATGTTGCTTTGGTACTTTTAGTGGATAAGAGATTTCAAAATGGGAAGAATTAAGGTGAAAGTTAGAAGTAGAATGAAAGTTAAAATGAAGTTGAATTGTGTAGTAAGTTTATGACGAATATGTAAATTTGTGTATATTCTATTATTGGTGTTTATGATTAATCATGGATTATAATTTCTTTATGGATGGTATTGATTTTAAATGGAGTTGAGAATGAGGAGTAAATGCAGTAGAAAAGGTGAGCTTAGTATGTTTTGTGTTAAGGAAAGATTGTGAAACAAAATTGGTGGTTGATCTGGAAAATGTTCACGAGATGATGCTTCAGTCTTTTAGCCACAAATTGTTCTCTAGTTATCTAAACGAGATGATTCTGAATTTGGATTAAACTAGAAACATAGGGATACATTTCTTATGCAGACATTGAATTTAAATTATGTCTTTTAGAATCTCAAAATTTATCATGAACTTGAGATTTGGGTGCAGTATATTGGATGAATGTAAAAACTCATGTTCTGTATTTGAGGGAAATTCTAGATTAATCTAGTCTTAGTTAGGCAAATATATCTTCTGGAAATTTGTAGATCTTTCTTTTAGCTTTCCAACGATATATAGTATGGAATTTTGGACTTCTAAGCTGAAAGTTATAGTCCTTTTAAAGGAAGATGTATCTTATGTCTTTTTGCTTCTTCTATGTTTTACTTCTTATGTGATAACGTCATCTTCTTCTGTGTTTCTTTTATGATGATGTTATCTTCTTCTGTGTTTTGCTTCTTTTTCCTTTTGCTTCTTCTATGATGATGTCATCTTCTTCTGTGTTTCTTCTGTGATGACATCATCTTCTTCTGGGTTTTTCTTTTTTTTGTGTTTTTCTTCTTCTATGATGACATTCTTTTCTTCTGTGCGTTGCTTCTTCTGCCTTTTTGTTTCTTCTATGATGATGTCATCTTCTTATATGTTTTGCTTCTTCTATTTTTTTTGCCTGGCCTATCTTCTGTTCCATTTTAGACCCTTCAGAAGATAAAATATGTCTTCGAGTCTCCATGAAAGTTGTAGATCTTAATGTCTTCTTTCGAACCATATAAAGAACACCCTAATTCGATATCTGTAGGAAAAGTTATATCACTTTTCCCACTTCTTCTATCTTTTCCACTTCTTATGTCTTTTTCATTAGTTTGCTTTGTACCTATCTTCTGTTCCATTTTTGGTCCTTCAGAAGATAGAATCTGTCATTAAGGTCTTAATGAAAGTTGTAGATCTTGAAGTCTTTTTTCGAACCATCTAAAGAACATCCCAATCTGATATTTGTAGGGAAAGTTATAGGAATTTTCCCATTTCGTCTGTGTTTTACTTATTTTGTCTTTTCGCTTCTTCTATCTTCTAACTTTTTTCTTCTTCTGTCTTTTTGCTTGTTCTGTGTTTTGCTCTGTTCAGTGTTTTACTTCTTCTGTCTTTTGCTTCTTCTATCTTTTTGCTTCTTCTGTGTTTTGCTATCTTCTGTCTTTCTACTTCTTCTATCTTTTCGCTTCTTCTATGTTTTACTATCTTCTGTGTTTTACTTCTTCTGTCTTTTCGCTTCTTCTATCTTTTCGCTTTCTCTGTTTTTTGTTATCCTTTGTGTTTTGCTTCTTCTGTCTTTTGCTTCTTTTGTGATGACGTCATCTTCTTTTTTATTTCTTCTATAATGATGTCATCTTCTTCTGTGTTTCGTTTCTTCTGTTTTTGTCTTCTTTTGGGTTTTGCTTCTTCTGTGTTTTGTTTCTTTTGTGTTTTGCTTCTTTTGTGTTTTGCTTCTTCTGTGATGACATCATCTTCTTCTATGTTTTGCTTCTTTTGCCTTTTTGTTTCTTCTATGATGACGTCATCTTCTTTTATGTTTTGCTTCTTTTGTTTTTTTCGTTTGGCCTATCTTCTATTCCATTTTAGACCCTTCAGAAAATAGAATCTATCTTCGAAGTCTTCATGAAAGTTGTAAATCTTAACGTCCTCTTTCGAACAGTATAATCTATCTTTGAAGTCTTCATGAAAGTTGTAGATCTTAACATTCTCTTTCGAACCATGTAAAGAACATCCTAATCCGATATCTGTATGGAAAGTTATATAAATTTTCCCACTTCTTCTGTCTTTTTCCACTTCTTCCGACTTTTTCATTAGTCTACTTTATACCTATCTTTTGTTCCCTTTTTGGTCCTTCAAAAGATAAAATATATCTTCAAGGTCTTCATGAAAGTTGTAGATCTTGAAGTCTTCTTTCGAGCCATCTAAAGAACACCACAATCCGATATCTGTAAGGAAAGTTATAACAATTTTCCCATTTCGTTCGTGTTTTACTTCTTCTGTCTTTTGCTTCTTCTATCTTTTCACTTCTTTTGTGTTTTGCTATCTTCTGTCTTTTTTTTTTCTTTTTTCTTTTTGCTTCTTCTGTGTTTTACTATCTTCTGTCTTTTTGCTTCTTTTGTCTTTTCGCTTCTTCTGTGTTTTGCTATCTTCTGTGTTTTACTTCTTCTATCTTTTCGCTTCTTTTGTGTTTCGCTATCATCTATGTTTTGCTTCTTTTGTCTTTTTACTTCTTCTGCCTTTTTCTTCTTCTATTATGAAATCATCTTCTTCTGTTTTTCTTTTATGATGACATCATCTTCTTCTGCGTTTTGTTTCTTCTGTGTTTGGCTTCTTCTGTCTTTTTTATTCTTCCACCTTTTGCTATGTTCTAGTTTATTTTTGACCCTCTAGACGATAAAATCTATCTTCAAGGTCTGCATGAAATTTGTAGATCTTCAAGCCTTCTTTCTAACCATATAAAGAACACTTTAATCTGATATATGTTGGGAAAGTTTATGAATTTTCCCACTTCTTTTGTCTTTTTCCTTCGTATGCCTTTTCCTTTGACTTCGTGTAATCCTATTTTCTGATCCATTTTGACCCTTCAAATGATAAAATATGACCTCAAGGTCTTCTTCAAAATTGTAGATCTCAAATTTCTCTTTGAAATTGTCTTAATATGATCTTAATCAAACATCTCTAGTGAAAGTTATGTTATTTGTCCCGAGATAAGTTTGATATGATTGAGGACCAAAACCTTGATTAATTCCTTCGGACATAATTTTGTTATCCGACCTCCAAATGAAGTGATTCTTGAACCCTTAGATTCCTAACACTTTTCTTTTTGCATCTCCATTGATGGTCATAGATTTTGGTGTTGATTTGAAAGGGATTGATTGAATCAAGTAAGGGTATTGATTGGAAGAGTAGGAATTAGATATGTTACTAAACATGATTCAGTATTTTGATGATTTCGAGAATGGTAGAGCTCTGAATAAGATGATTTCGTTTCAAGATAAACTAGAGACTTGGAGCTACAAATGGTATGAATAATTTAAATCTATTTTAGTCTCTAAGACTTTCAATTTCTGGATGGAAGTTGGGTATAGTGCACTATTTCAGTCTGGCAATAGTCTAAAATGTTTGGGTCCTAACTTTCAGATTTCTGAACTAAATGGATTGATTTTGGTGTCATTGGAAACTTAAGACAAAGGAGAACAATTTTCTAGAAGAAAGAGTTATGTCAGAATATTCAAGGGTGCTTTTGGCAAGACAATTAAGTATAAAAGACATAAGATATAAATGAAAGGGCAAATGGGACATTTCTCAATCATTAAGGGCAAATTGGAAGAAGTGTTGTCTTGCATGTTAATAAGAGAGAAGAACGAAAATTGAAGAGAAAAAGGAGAGAGTGTCATAAAGAAGAGAGAGAAATACAAAGAGAAGAAGATAATGAGAGAAGGAAGAGAAAACAAGCTAGGGTTTCAATTGTGTCAACCTTCAAGAGAGATTTTGGAGTTATTCAAGAAAGGAAAAAAGGAAGAGGAAGAGAATAGCATCCCTTTAAGCTAAAGATCTCTTCATTTGGTGAAGAATCAAGGTAAGACCATTTTATTTTGGATCTTTGGAAGGATTTTAGTCCTTGGAGTTTAGAAAAGACTTGGGTTTAAGTATTCTAGAACCAATTTTAGTGATTGTGCTTGTGGGATTTGTCAATTGAAAACCCTATTGAGTAGAATTTTTGTTATTGTATAAAAAGATCAAAGAGGCAAGAGGAACAAGAGAAGAGGCATGTTTGAGTAAAGATATAATCAAGGAAATAAAGGTGGGTACATGTTTATACTAGAGTAAATAAGCCACTGCTATTTTTCTTTAAAGTAAAGAAGTTTACTAATTTCAATTGCATCATAAGTGTCGTATCTTTTGCTTTTTCATGATTTGTGAAATCTGCTATATGTTTGCTACATGAACTGTATAATGGTTTATAAAGTGATTTTTGAAGTGATTTCTGAAAAGAATAGCAAGTTTATGAAATCAAGTTTTGAAAGCGCATATGAAATATTGCATGCTCATGAAACTCAAGTTTTCAAAAAGTTCCATTTTGGGCAACACAATTTTACAAGTCATGATATATGTGTTATATGGGTTTGTGGTGATCCCTCAAGAAATGTCATGTGTACGTTGACTCAAGTTTAAGGCTTCTCCTGCCTACCCACTAGTGGCATGGATCTCCTTCATTGACTCCCATAAGTTCACAGATACACAAGGCCATTACATGGGATTGCGTTAGTATGTTCTGTTCATGGCTACGTAGGATCCTTATGAGAAATGTGTAGTACGTTCTGTTTTGGATCTACCCAAACCATTTGATATGCTTATGTGCTCATGTTATGTTAATAAGTTTGATGCATTCATGTTTTGCAACTTGTGAATTTTGGTTGAAAGCCTAAGAAACATGTCTTTTCAAATGTTTTTTTCTTATTTTTCCTTTATAAACTATTACCTACGAGCTGTCAAGCTCACCCCCTTTTTGTCCCCTCTTCAAGTGATAGTTAAGAGATCAAGTGATCAAGAGCCTAAGAGAACTTCCACAAATTTGTTATTTGTATTTTTGTAATAAGTCAATGGTGTTGCTTTTGATATGTAACTAAAATTTTTCAGACTCTGTTACTTTAGAAATGTAATGATAGATTAAAGTAGTTTGGTTATGTATGTTCATTTTGACTTCCTCGTAATATGGTTGAGTTGAAGTAATAAGTTTATTGATGTTTGATTGTCGTGGGCATGACACCCTTGTGGGATGATGCCTAATAAGGGTTTATGGAAATAACCCTATAGGATAATACGCTCAGGCTTCATGATTTAAGAAGAATTGGGTTTCTAAAATGGTGCCTAACAACATCTTCCTCAAGAGTTTGCTATATATAAAAGTCAAATGCTAGCAATCACAACTATAGTGCAGCTTCCCTAAAACAACTTCTTTTCTCACCATCAATAGTCAACAAGTCATCAAATAATGTTGGTCCTTTAATATGTCTAAGTAATAACCTCAAGTAATACCTTTCTCCTTCTTTAGGGTCAACAGTAACCATAACCAATTATTGTTATCACTAATCATAACTATTAATTAAGTAGTGCATTTGTACATAATATTTTATATAGAGTATAATAACTGTCAAATTTGATATGAATTAAAACAAATTAATAAATGTTTAAAGACGTTTTACATAATACAGCGCAGTTCCATATTCTACAACTAAAAATCAAAGGTTAATGTTGATAAAGACATTATGGTGGAAGTATTGTCCTAGATAAGATCTTAAAATATTGACGTAATTTCATCCTTCAAATAAAAATAAGCAAAGTTAACAATAGCAGCAAATCAATTTTCCCTGATTTGCTACAACTGATTTTTTGATCATAGACAGTTGATTTTCTAATCATAGACATATCATCTGATCATTAAGTATATATACTAAGAGCGAGTTGGGATGGATGACCACGCAATGCATCCCACCCCTCCATTTAATATGACGATTTATCTTGTTCATTGAATGTTGTGTCGTGAGGCGACCACGCAATGCATCCCGGTCGTCCATTCAATCTGACGACTTATCTTGTTCACTGAATGTTGTGTTGTGAGGCAACCACGCAATCCATCCCGCCTTTCGGAACCCGATCCGGAGACCGAAACCCAACTGCTTATCACCTTAAGTCCGGGACCCAACTAAATATAACTTACATTTACTCTCTGGCTTTGATACCATAGATGTCGGAACCCGATCCGGAGATCGGACCCCAACTGCTTATAACCTTAAGTCTGGGACACAACTAAATATGACTTACACTTACTCTCTGGTTTTGATACCGCAATTGTTGGATCCTCGGCCCAACTGCATACTACCGTAGTCCTAAAACCTTGTTCTTACTACATTGCAGTGTTAGAAGCTGTTGTTCCATAAAAGTGACGGGCGCACACTACCGATACATCATAATCACATATTGACTTGTTCATATAAAATATAGATTATAGCCTCACGTTCGCATAGAGGCAAGAATCACCTTAATCGGAGTTATATAACTCAAGATACACTCCAAAAACCTAGAAGAGTTCATACCGGAAACATGCTCTCTTAACCAGCCTTTCAATTCCTTTAACGAGAACATCCTCAATTTAACTCCAAATGATACCAATTTTTTAAGAAAGAAATATATATGTCTTATAAATCTAATGGTTTAAGCCTCACCTCATTTGGAGGTCATATGAGGGATTTATGCCCTAAACAATAGACCATGCTCACTTCAGAAATCCAATTGAAACTCTTTGTGCGCGATTCTCATAACTTTTAATTTAGAGGTCTTATTGTGTTCGTTCTTTCACCATTTTAAATTAGACATCTAGATTTACAACTCTTATGAAGACCACAAAACGATACTCGGTCCCTAACATTGTCCAATTTGCACATTTCCAGTTGCTGTCCGTTAAACGGACAGCCATGTCCGTTTAACGGACACATTCGGGTGAAGATGTTGTAATTGGTTCGCAAATGTCCGTTAAACGGACATGCAAGTCCGTTTAAAGGACGTGCGCACGGGAAGGGGTGTTTTGGAACCCGAGGCTGTCCGTTTAATGGACATTCGTGTCCGTTTACCAGACACGCCATTTCTCAAAACTTCCAAACCTCTCATCTTCAATCCAACTTTAAACCACTTGTGACTATCACCTTTCTAAACTCATAACTTCTTATTTCTAGCTCTATTATGTGCATACTATACCTCTATGGAAAGATAATAAGATAAAATACAAATCTCATGAAGGATTAAAAAGCTAAATCCATCATTCATCAGGGTAAAAACTCATTCTAATGCACTGCTCTAACATTGACCAATGAAACAGTGGATAGGCTATATGAACAGTAACTGATATAGGTTTTACCCCCATAAGTTTTTACACCTAACTCCAAATGAGACAAATCATACACCATT
>JANJEY010000007.1:42694128-42713012 GCA_024703695.1 Erythroxylum cataractarum
CCCCCTCTAATCTCCCCCATACAGGTGACGAGCCAGAGATCGAGTGAGTGAGTCACGAGTACGGCAGCACTCCAGTTTATTTTGTCATACTTATGTTTCCAGACTTTAATTTCTTTTCGAGTATCATTGGTTCAAGAGTGTTTTATACTTTTGGCTCTTGAATTCAGAGTTGTCGTTTGTTTTGAGATATCATCAATTGAAACAGGAATTGCGGTTTTGGTTGTTTACAAATATGAAATCATGTTTTGAGTTTACTCACGATGGGTCCATTAGACTTCCAATGGATTCTTTTCTAAATCGTTAAATGTGCATGTTTGAATGTGATTGTTTAAATAAGTTGTTTTGCAAGTATGTTTTACCAGCAGGCCCACTACTTTTCCTCGGGTCTTTTCCTTTGAAATGTATCAAGTATTATGATCACGGTTTTCCCACCACGCTCTCACACGTCAGACGTTGGGCTCCGGCAGCGGGGTCCAACAAAATCTCACTTCAAGTTCTTCACAAAAGTTGTAGACCTAGAATTCTTTTTCAAACTGTCCAAAGAATACCACAATCTGACATATTTAGTGAAAGTTGTGTCAATTGTCCCAAGATAGGTACAATATGATTGAGAACAAGATCAAGCTTTATTCTTTTGGGCATAACTTTATCACCCTTCTTCCAAATGAAGTGATTTTTGAACCAATAGATTCCTAGCACAGTCTTCTATATTCCACAAAAATTAGTATCCTTTAGGGTTCATTTGAAAAAATGGATGAAAAGGAAGTGAGGGGTTGGTTAGGAGAGCATGACTGGAGACTAAGAGCTACAATTGATTTGAAGAAGTCAAATCGTGATTTTGATGATTGACTGGTGTGGGCACACCACACTTTTGGTATGATGCCAAATGAGGGTTCTTTGAAATAACCCTACAAGTTAATAGGCTCACGTTTTCATGACTCCGAATGTTGGGCTCCGAAAGCGAGGACCAACGGTCAATTAATTATGTTATAATTATTAAACTAATTAAAAATATTTTAATTAATAAGTATTTATTTAATAAATAAATTTATAAAATTATATAGGTGTGAACATGCATGATTGTGACGTTAATTCTTTTATGTCATGCTATATTAGGTTATGTTAATTTTTCTTATCTTAAAGATATGCAATTTCTTAGCCCTATTTCTGTTAATAGTGGTACCTGCATAGAAAAATTTGGCATATACGCTAAAAAAAACTAAGAAAATTTATGTATCTATTCATAGGGAATCCAGATTATTAAGATTAATTTCCAAATGTGTAATAGTGTATATCCTTTTTTAGCACAAATATTGATAAAATATAATTAATTGATTGATTAAATGAAATATAATTAGTTGATTAATTAATAAAAATATAATTCACACACTTATAAAATATGTTTAATTATTAATAAATTTATTAAAATATTATTAATGCTTAATAATTAATTATTTAATAAATAAAGTTATAAAATTATATAGGTATTAAGATGCAAGTCAAAACTGTGTATGGCAATCACACACACAAACACACACACACACACACACACACACATATATATATATTGAATAATTAACAATTCAGTGAAGCCTGTCACTTTATAGTTAATTAATGTTTAGTAATCAATCTATTCACTTAATTGTTAATTATATATTTATATATGTATATATATATATACATATATATATATATATGATACCACTTTGAATTTCACCTTGGGTTATGGTTATTTTGTTAAATTTTTCATCTAATCTTTGTTCTAATTTTTGAATACTTTATAATATTGACTGAATTATTTGTACAGTACTAGTTTGCACTTTGATTAATTCGGTCATTTTTATTTCCAAATTCTTTTTTTCATCTTGTAAATCCTTAGTATATTGTGTAACACTAATAATGTTTGTTTTATATGAGTAGTTAACTCAGTAATATGAATTTTAATGTTGTCTACTTTTGTTGCATTTTCTATCATAGGATTAAGGATAATAGTATTGGTAATCTTAACATTTTGTTCTATGTTTTGTCCAGGTTCTAAAAATTGAATAGGTTTGGATAAACGTACAGATTGTGATTTTAATAAAGGAGAGGATTTGGAAGAAGATGGTTGTTCCAAAAAAGAATGTCTTCTTTCGATAGATGGATGTACGATTGGATATTGAATGGCTGGTAAAGTTCTTAATTTAGTTCAAAAGTTTGTTCACATTAGCAACGTTAGTAAATAATTGATATATATAAATTTTATCAGTATTTTTAAATTCTATACTATGATGAGAATTTGTGAAGGCATAACTGATTTGGTAAGTAATAGAAAAAGGGGTATTGTCTTTGAGTCATTAATTCTTCTTTATAGAATTTGTACTCTATGGTAATTGTATCATCTAGATTAGGTGATTTTAGAGGAATACCTAATTTTAAACGTGTATTAAATTTTATTTTCCCATATGCTAAGTTTCCATTCATTATTCCTATTATTTGATCATTTAAATTGGTCATTCTTTCATCTACTATTGCCATCCTTATGGGTGAATCGATTCCTTCTTGAAATGTAGATTTTAAAAGAATTTGTGTAGTTGATAAATGAATATAACCTATTTTTGATCGTTTTTCTTTTAGGATTTTTGTAATTGTTTTGAAATATGTTCTTAATCAATTAAACTAATTCGAATATGCACATTACATTGATCCATTCTAATGGGTGTTTTGTGTACTAATTTATCAAAATAAATAATATTTTTGCCATTAATTATATTTTGAAATAAAGAGTGTTGAACATCTTGACCAGATTTTAAATTTAACTGTGTTTTAGCAATTTTTTTTGTTTATCATTAGATAATAGAGTATTAATATGAAACATTCCTAAAGACTCAGTCAACAATAAATTATCAACATCTAATATAGTTAAATCTTTTGTTTATTTGATGAAGAGTCGATCATATTGAATTTAAGGATGATAGGAAGTAGTAATTTGATGTTGAGTTAATATTCTTTCTAAAGAGCTTAATTCAGTAGAATAAAAATGATAAAGGTTTTGTGCTAAATCTAATCTTTCATTGATAGGAATACGTCCTCTAGGATTAGTATTTGCAAAAATTACATCAGCATATCTAGTTTCATAGTATTTATATTCATCATAATATTGATTTCAAAGTTGTTTTGTATATTGTATATGATCTACTAGTTTTTTATAAATAGAACAATTAGAGATAGTCATACTCGATATAAACAATAGATATCGTATGTAGTAGGGAGATCGAGATTAAAAAACTACACCGTAAATACTTTCGAAGTTGATAATTAAATCCTTCAATACAACATGTATATAAAAAATATAATACTTCTACAGGATGTAAACATAATAAGCAAGTAAGTAGCCTAAATTTAAACGGATGAACATAAATGAAAATAAGAATATGAATTACATAAACTAAAATCAGATGGATAATTATAGATGATGCAATAATATGGAACGTTGTTTAATCTATCAAAAAATTGATTTCTTTGATAAATTCTTTTCTAGTTCTTCAATTATTATATGGGATACATTGGGATATCTCAATCAATCATCTGAGTAGAGTCAATCTCTAACTGGAAATTATTATTTGCTTTGGCAATCTCTAAATATTCTGTATTTCTTTTAATCCATTCATTATGACTTTCTTCTATTTTATCACAATTTCTAATTAAATGTTTAAGCATGGCTTTGGTCTCGAAATAAGTCATAAGGAAAATCTTTTATTGAAAAAGGAAATGGTACACAATAGATCTTAGTGATACAAGAAGCTTAATCTGTGAGAGGCTTCATTAATTTTTGATAATATTTTCGAGTTCTAATTACTATATCTTTGAGTTCATTAGTGAATACAATATGTCTACTGGTCTCGTATATGTGTGCATATCTGCATGCATCGAGACTGCTATGGGCAAGCTTGTTTTGTGCATGATATCTACCAAATATTTCATCTAGTGCTTGCTCTTATTCATATGTCTCTTGGATGGAATGGTTCTAATATCTTTTCCTTTCAAAATATCCTGAATTCATCTGTGATGGAAGGAAAATTTTAATCAATAAGTCTACCAATAACCTTAATAAGTTCTTTTCTTCTTTGAATATTTAATGTTTTCAACTTAGTAAAATATAAAATTATTTGAGATATATGAAACAAGTCTCTACTAGTAGTGGAATTTTGGTCTATAACATGATGTCATTGAATGATATTATTATATTGTTTGTCTCTTTGATAGGTAATTTGAATTAATTCTTTGAGAAATTGTTTTTCTTCAAAATATGTTTGCATGGTTGATAACCTAAGTAATGCATTGAATACAATTGATGATAATGATAGAACAATAAAAACTAAAGTTTATACTTGGTTCTATTTTTGTGTTTGAAAGCCAAATCTAGGCAGAGAGTAGTGAGAAGGAATATGAACAAAGCGAGTTTATTATTTTATGAATGAGCCGAGGCTCTTAGTTATATATTTGTAGGCAACAAAGGAATCTAAGGTCAGTAGAAGTGACAGACAAAACTAAAGGCTAAAGTAAAAGAAAAAGTAAAGTAAAAGAAACGATAAAAGTAGTACAATAATTTACAAAGAGAAAAGACTAAAGCAAAGGGATTTGCTTTAGTTGGCAGTCCTAGTGGGACCTACATTGCTTTTGTTGGTTTTGTTTTTATCCTTTTTCCTTATTCTTCAATGATTGGTTCGATTGAGCCTGTGTCTTCTTGGTCACCTTGTGCAAATGAAGGGAAAAATTTGCATTTATGTTGTTGATAATGCTACAATTGTCTACAAATTGTTTATTTCCAAGCGTTTGTAAGATCATTAAAGATCCCTTCTATTGTGATAAAAGGACTTAAAATTGTTTAATAATTTGGAATGCATCAGGTGTGATTGCTGACTTGTGGTTTGAAATCATGATCTGATTAATTCCTTTGTAGTTCACCTTGATTGTTGATTCTGCATCAATTCAGATTCCTTGCATAAAGACTCCTTCTAAGCAATGGAGGTTGAATTGATTAATCAACTCCCATTCAAATATGTGTTTGGGAGGTTCATCAATACCAGGATAAATATCATTGTTTATTCCAATTTGGAGAAAAGCAATTCAAGAGAATTTGATTTTTGCATCCTGTAAAGAATAACGTTCTTTAAAAATAGGATAGATGGTCTAAACTTTTATAAATATTTTGTGGTCCTTGGAAAAATGATCCTTATAATTCTTGACTACTTGGATAAATCTAGTTGGAAATTCGAAGAGTATATTGAGATTGGTTAAATAAATGGTGTCTATAAATCCAGTCTGGAAAAAGAGGTAGGTAGTTAAATGCTTAGCTTCTGGGAGAATAATTACTTTGGGTCGATATTTTCCATGATTTTGTGGATAATATTGATAAATATTGTGAGCTTCAGTCCATGTGTTGAGTGATTGAAAACAATCGTAAAACATTTCTGAGGTCAATTTTCGGGATTCTATTTGCAAAGCTTTGGTTGGTATAGCATTGATGCGATCCATATTGATCGGTTTACCTAATAATTTCATCTTGTTTGTAGTAGGAGCAGGTGCTTCCAATACTTGTTTATATTGCGATCTTAACCCTAGATTTTTAAATTCAGCTAACAGTTTTTCAACGTCAATCTTGGATGAAAAACTCTTAGGTAAAATACCTGAGCGACCGATGATGTGTATGGCAACCTTGTTCTATTTGTCATACAAACCCACCATTATTGGTCCATTATAAATGACATAAGTTTCTCCTTCAGAGGCATCTTGTTGTTGCTGTGATTTTGGTGGATTACTTGACTAGACAAATGTGTGTTTGGGTGATTTGGTTAGGGGTGATTAATGGAATGGTAGCTGTAGAAGTGACTAGTTTAGGAATATTGGTAGTTGAAGGAATGGTTGTAACTATTTGTTGGTCTTCGGTGTTTTGTTTTAAAACTTGAATGGTAGACCAGAGTTGATTGATTTCCTTTGTGACACTCCCTAATTGCTGTTGCAAATTGATTAATTCAACATCTTTTTATGCTAATGCTTCCTCCAAACTTAAGATTGATGATTCCATTCTCTGGTTAAAATATCTGCAAGTGTTTGTAGATTTAACATATTGTACCTGAAATTGATATTGGTTGAGCTCGAGTTGCCAACGGATGAGGTAACCCTGATTATAATTGGTTTTTATATTGTAGCAAATGAATCCATATAATTACTTAGAGTCCGTTTGAATTATAAATTCAATCAGTAATAGATCAATAAGCCATTTTCTCAAAGTTTTAAGGCAAGCGAGTGTTTCCTCTTCATGAATTGGATACTTATATTTAGTGGGATTGAATGTCCCATTTATATACTTGTAAAGTAAATATTTCTTTTGATTGGGTGGTTGTGCTAAAAGATAGCCAGCACATGTATCGATACTGGCATCAATTTGAACCAACAGTGTATCATTGGGAAGATAATTATATAAAATAGGTGGATCCTTATCCAAAGCCTTAATTTTTATAGCGGCTTGAGTATATGCATTAGTCCAAATCTATTGTGATTTAGTACTAAATTTTAGTTGTAAAAGTTTTCTCTCTTTGGCTAAATCCTTAAAAAAACCTTGATCTGAAATATAATTTAAAATACCTAAAAATTGTTGTACGTGTGTTCTATTTGATAATTGATTAGAAAATTCTTGAATTTTGTTTAAAAATTAGGTTGTAATTTTAAATATCCATTTTGGAATTCAATTCCTAAATATTCTATTTTTTTGTTGTGCTATTTTAGCCTTTTTAGCCTTCTTTGTGCTTAAAATTAATCCTTTGTCTTTACAGCGTTGAAGAACAATTTTTACCTTTTTTAAATGATCCATTTTATCTTGATTTGAGTAAATGATTATATCATCAATATAAACAAAGGTAAATTCTTCTAATCCTTTAAGATTATTATCCATAAACCATTGATAAATACTAGGAGCTTGCTTAAATCCAAATGGTAATACATTTCATTGATAGTTTTTTTAAGGTGGACAAGTAAAAGCAGTTAAAGGTTTAGTATTGTCATTTAATCTAAGTTGCCAATATCTTGATTTTGCATCTAAAGTTAAAAAACATGTATGTCCTTTGAGTTTATTAATAATATAATCTTTGCGCGGAAGTTTATAGGCATCACTAATAGTAGCTTCATTAAGTTTTTTATAATTTATGACCATCCTACGTTTTCCTCATTTTTGTTTAACTACATTATTGACATAAAATGTAGGGGCCAAATGTTTACTAGTACTTGGTGAAATTAAGTGTTTAGTTAATAAATCGGAACATTCTGTAATAAATTCTTGTACTTCCTACTGTGTGTAAGGTATATTGTTCCAAATATTTATTTCTTGTGTTGGATCTTTTAATGTTATTTCAATTAATTGTTGATTCTTGTTTTCAAATGGGTCAAGAGGATTTTCACTACAGACATTTTCTACTAAGTTATCAATTCCAAGTTGAATAGACATATTGTTGAGAAGATAGAACTAAAGATATTCTAGTTTGGTGGTTACTAATTGTAATGTTTGATAATATGTAGTATGATAAATAGGAATTTTGAGAATGATTGATTTTTGATTTAAAGCTTTAATATTTAGAGTTATTAAGGTAATATAATGTAAATATTAGCAAAATGGATTATATAATTTTAGAAAATTGTTGCCTAAAATTAGTGATACTTTTGATTCTTGTTGATAAATGGAAGGTATTGAAAATGTAAAATTTTCTATTATAATATCATTATAATAACTTACATACAAAATAAATTTAAAGCTTCCATCTGCTATTCGTATTTGTAATGTTTTTCTAGGTTTTTTCAATTAGTTAATAATTGTTTTGAGGCAATACGAATAGTTGCTCTGGTATCTATGTATGCATTTACATTTTTATTCTGAATTATTACTTGAATAAAAGTTGTATTCTGATTCAACTGGGGATTCTGATGTTTCTGTCTAAGATTTATAATGATAGATAGAAGAGATAGTTGAATCTGTATTATAATCCGATTCCATAGGTTCTAAATTTGCTTGAATGGCAGAGTTTAATATATTGATTTTTTTGTATATTTATTAGTTAGATGTTTTCTTTTTGGACAGGTATTTGCATAATGACCTTCTTCTTTACATAACCAACATTGACATGATTTTTTCTTTTGTGGGCAATACTTTCTTTAGGTTTAAATTGTCGATATTTATATCATCTAAATTGTTTTTTATACGGGATATACGGTCGTCATTTGTAATAATGTCATGGATATCATTACCATCTGTAAGACTTATATGGTTTCTTCTTTTTCTTTTTGTATGTAGATGTTTTTGTTTCACATCCATATTGCTGTGGAACTTTTGCATAGTTTTAACAAGGTTGAATGTCTTTATATCTTAATGTACGTTCTAATTTTGATTCAAAACATTGTTTAGCTAAAATTTCTTGAGTCAGTAGAATAACTCCACCTAAATTTTAAGCAAATGCTCAAGTAGCTCTTTTTTCTTGAAGTGTGGCTTCTACTTTTTGATTCATGGGATAAGGTAATTTTTTAATAAAGATTTGAATATATGTTTCTTGTTTGGGTCTAGTTAATTTGTAGCAGTATCTTTTAAATTCACATATATATTCATCTAGATAACAAATATTACATATATGCATATTATTTAAATGCCATAGAGCTTTTAATCATTCATTATGTGATGGTTCTTATTTAAAGGAAAGTATATCTTTTCCTAAAAATTCTTTGTAAATTTGTCCTGCTATGAATTCAAATGTTTGCATATTGTTAGAATTTTGTTGATATGCATGGAAATTTTTAAATGCTTCAACATTATCTAATAAGAAGGATTGTACTATACTGATTGTTTTATAGGTGATAAAATTCCATAATAATTCTTTATTTTCTAATTCTCCAAATGGTTTTTCAATTTGGAGTATTAATTATATTTTATTTGTTCATTCAATGAGTAATTTTTTCTGGTTGTAACTGTTTAGTCAAAATGATTTTACATTAATGATTTTGATGAAGTACAAATAATGAAAGAATGAATAGTAGACGAAACGATGAAAAGCAGACGAAAGCTGAAAAACAGATGGAAGCTGAAAAGCAGACGAAAGCCAAAAGTAGACGAAAGCAAAAGCAGAAAAAAGCAAAAACAGACGGAAGGAAAAACAAACGAAAGAAAAAGTAGATGGAAGCAAAAGCAAACGAAAGCAAAAGCAGATGAAAGAAAAAGCAGACGAAAGCAAAAACATACAAAAACCAAAAGCAGACGGAAGCAAAAGCCGACGATGAAAAGCAGACGAAAGCAAATTGCATCAGATTCAAGAATCAATTTGAGTTAGTTACAGAACTCAACTGAATAACCGCTTCTTTCAAGAAACAAGAAGCAAGAAGCAAGAATCAAGAAGCAATTGTAGACGAAGACTATAAATACAAGTCGAAGTCGAAGACTAAAAAGTGACGTGAGTTACACATATGAACGTTACAAAAGTTGTCAATACTTGAGAGAAATTTTTGTGCGATTTGTCTAGAACTATCTTACTGTAACAAAGCTCGAAATATCTTTCTGTAAGAAAGTTATACAGATAGCCTGCAGAGGCTAATAGTAAAAGAATACTGACTGTAAAGAGACCTGAAGAGGCTCAAACAAAAAGAATACTGACTGTAAAGAGACCTGAAGAGGCTCAAACAAAAAGAATACTTGTAAAGTTGTTGAGAGATAGTGAAATCTCAAAAAGACATCTGAGGACTGGACGTAGCCCACGGTTTGTAGTGAACCAGTATAAAAATTGCTGTGCCTACAACTCTCTATCCTTATCTCTCTTATCTTTCAAAGTTTCGATCTTACTAGTTTTCTAAACAAGTTTTCGAAAACCTTTTATAACTTTGATTTACAGTAGTTCTTGTAAAAAGAACAAGTGTCTTTTAACAAAACATTTTAAAAGGATTTTTCAAAAAGGGAAATACACAATTCAACCCCCCTTCTTGTGCATTTATACATCGTATAATAAGCCTTGTATTAACGTGTGATTCACTTCACATTTTACTTGAAAGTTTGTCTACATTGTTCGTCCCATGTTCTTCCACGTTTAATTTCTTCTATAAATACATGTAATGTTTTGTTTCAATGGCAAGGAGAATATGTTTTGCTTTATCAAGGGTATAATAATCATTCATTATTATTATACATACATTACATTACATTCCATCTATCTTCCAAACAACATTTCACTATATTACAATATGAATCATTCCATTCCTCCTAAAAAATAATTTTTCTAATATTACATTCATTTACATTCTATTCCATTATAAATTATTTCATTCTATTAAAAACCTTACGTCCAACCAAACATAGCCTTAGTAACTTTATAAGAAAGAAAAAGACAAATGCTCCAATAAATTTGCAAGCTACCTAGGACTACCATTGTGAATAGCAATTTTCTTGCAAAGAAAATAAACTTATTGCACCAAGAACTAATTTTTCTATAGATAACATCAAAAAAAAAATGATTGACAATATTGGTAAGTTAGTATAGAATTCACAATAGGTATCCCCGGATATCTAAAAATGTATCATATGCTTTAAAGTCCTAAATTTTGAGTGACCTTTTTATTGAGACCAATAAAAGCTATTAGGTTGTTTTTCTCCTTGTTAATTGTAAGCCCTAAAAGTTTTTAGAATATGTCAAGAGAGCTAAGTAGTAAATTAATTGAGGCATAATGAGCTATGCAAAATAAAAGAAAATCATCTGCAAATGTGAGGTCGAATAGGTGAAGTTTCCTACACTTGTAATGGAATTGGAAGTTCTTAAATTAATGATGTTGCTCTTGATGACTCTTGGTAGTGTCTCCATATAAAGACTAACTAATTATGGGGAGACTGGGTCTTTCCTACCTCAATACTTTAGCTTCATTATAGCCTTTATTAAGTCACTAGTTATGAGAATGTTGAAGGATATAGTTGTTACATATTGGTGAATCCAGTTTGGGGACATAAGTGGGAGGCCAAAAGCTTCAAGAATCTAAAATAAAAATCCTCATTCAAGTGAAGCCAAAGATTTATTAAATTCTATTTTTAAAACATAGATTTTAATCTTGGCATCACTAAGTTAATTCTTGAAGAGATCCTACGCTATCAAGATATTATCACTAATGCTCCATCCTTTGATAAATGCTCCTTAACAAGGACCTATTGTGGATTGTAGAATGGTTTGAAGCCTTGATGATAACATCTTGAACATCATTTTGTAGATCACATTGTAGCATGCAATTGGGCTATAATTTTGTAACATTAAAAGGTTTTTCAGTTTTTGGGATGAGGCAAATAAAGGTTCTGTTGTTCTCATTTAACTTTCCTAAAGAAAAGAATTGTAGGCTAGTCTCAGTGACCATATCCTCCTCTGTGCTCCATTTCTATTAAAAAAAAACAGAGGGAAGCCCTCAAATCCAAGGGCTATATTAGCCTCCAAGTTGAAGAGGCATCCTTAACATATTGCCTTTGGAAAGGAGCAGTCAAAAGTAATGCTTATCGTGATTAACTTAGGGATGAAGTCTTTAGTGCTCATAGTAGGTGTTGTAAGAGTTTTGGATTTACCCCAGGCTTCGGAGAAGTAATTGAAAGCTACCTCTTTCAAGTCTTCATGACAAAATTTTAGAGTACCGTCTTTATCTTTAAGGGGCTTCTTTTTTTTTCCTAACGATGATGGTATTATGAAAGAATTTGGAATTCTAATATCCTTACAACGGACCCTTGATCTCTGCCTTAATACAGAATTTTGATTGTTAAAAGCTGTCAAATATCCATTAAAAGCTATTTGTTCTTCCAATATTAGTAGCTTGTCCCCTGATTTGGTTGCTAACTGGTTTAATGAAACAAAGTGCTTTTCTCTAGTCTCCTTACAAATGTTGTTTGGAAAGTAGGAGATCTAGTTTACATTGGCAAGAACTTTGTCCAGCTTTGTTTCTTATTATTAAGCTCCCCCTTGCTTATTACACTAGACATATCTCAAGTCTTCCAAACCAAGGAGACAATTTTTGAAGTTATCTATTTGGGGATTTTGTGAAGCATCAACCTCATGTGAGTCAAGCACATTGTTGAGATCTCCTACAATAATCCAAGGTTGATGCATGGTTATGGCTAGTTCTTGAATATCCTTCCATAAGGGGTGCCTTTGAGGAGCCAAGTTGTAAGAATACAAAGAATTAACTTCTGCAACGTTGTTAGTTTGCAAAAGTGTAGATAAAATGTGGATAAAATGATTCAAAATCTTACTATTATCAACCCTTACGAAGAAGGGATCAAAAGGTACAACGAATCTGTCATTTTAGTAACAGTGGTAGTTAAAAAAGGTGATTCTCTCACAATGGAACTACATACAGAACTCCATAACAACATGAAGTATCAAAAACATGAAACAATGCTTTGATAGATATTGTATGATCTATGATTAGTAATATAAACCTACTTTCTTTATTCAAATTATGCCATATAAATTGATCGGTAAGATTTCATAAAAGATATGTACCGGTAGTACACCAAAATTATTGTACTTAAAATTTCGGGAATGTGATGCATATGTGATGTTTGCAAATACTTAACTTTCAAGTGAAATCAATTAAATACATATTTGTTAAATATCCACACAAAAAAATGTCTAGCATGTCAATTTTAATATCTTCTTAAGAAAAAGATGTTTGTCTAAATACATATTACGTTCATAGAAAAAAAAAATTCATTCTCCAAGAAACTAAAGGAAACTTAAAAAGGTTCAAGACCCACAAATATATATATGGAATAAGAACCTTAAATTGATACATATAATAACCAAAGGTTTAAGAAGCATATGGTTTATGATGCATTAGTGCGATACATTGTGCACTAACTAGATTTGATCTACATATTGAAAAGGAGAAAGACATCGCATTGATCATAGAAGATTAACCTACTATTTTTTATGAAGCATTAGCTTACATTGATTATTCAAAAAGGTATGAAACCACTATTTATGAAATGGAATCATTGTTACTAGGTATAAACTTTGGTGAATACACCTGACGATATAAAAACCTACTAGATGTAATTGAGCTTTACAAAGAAAAACAACAAGGATGTTGATGTATATACATATAAGATAAGGCTAGTGACTAAAGATTGCAAACAAAAATAAGAAAAATGTTTGAATAAAACTTTTTACCAATAACAATGCTTAAAATCTATAAGAATCTCATAAACTATAATTGTATACCATAATTACATAATTTAAAAAAATGGATGTCAAAACAACATTCTTGAATAAAAAAAGGAATTTTATTTTGAGGTGTGTAATTGACACAATCACAAGTTTTTAATTCCATAGAATATCCTAATCATGTACGCAAGTTACAAAACACCATTTATGAACTTCATCAAACATCAAAATTGGAACATCCATTTTTATGAGATAATAAAAAATATTAATATTATAAAAAAATGTGGATAAACCTTGTGTCTATAAAAGAGTTAGTAGGCAAATAGTCATTTTCTTTGTACCATATGCAGATAACATATTGGTAATCAAACACAACATATTAATGCTCCAATTTGAAAAAAAAATGTCTAAGAAATTCTTCATAGAACATATGAGAGAAGTAGCGTATATTATAAAAAATCAAGTCCTATAAAGATAGATCAATGAAAAAAAATTTATTGAAGAGAAATAAATTAACGCATCACAAGAAGGAAAACTAGTTTAAACAAGTATAACCAAATATTAAAGCAAGAGGTAAGAAACAAGGTGCTACAAAGTTATTAAATCTAAAGGATACAAGAAAGGAAAGCAGTAGACTAATGATATAACCAAATATCCTAATCATGTATGTAAGTCGCAAAATAACATTTATGAATGAACATCCATTTTTATGAGACAATCAAATAATTTAATTTTATAAAAAATGTGGATAAACCTTATGTCTATAAATGGGTTAGTAGGAGAATAGTCATTTTCTTTGTGCTATATGTAAATAACATATTGATAATCAAACACAACATATTAATTCTCCTATTTATAAAATTTAATTGTCTAAGAAATTCTCCATAGAGGACATGAGAGAAGTAGCATATACTGTAAAATCAACATCTATAGAGATAGATCAATGAATTTTTTTTAATGAAGAGAAATAAATTAATGTATCACAACAAGGAAAACTAGTTTAAACAAGTATAACAAATATTAATGCAACAGGTAAAGAAACAAGGCGCTGCAAAGTGACAGAATCTAGAGGATACAAGAAAGAAAAGCAATAAACCAAGGGAGAAGCTGCATAGGAGCAACTTATGTGAAATTCCTACTTAGAGTTCTTTTAAGGCTTCAAGTTTCCGTAAAAGCCAAGTCTGACTAGTAGTTAATCTCTTTATCTAAACGGATAGATCAATGAAATAGCTTAGTCTATCTCAACTCCATGTAAGTAAAGAAAGTGCTAAAGAGGTCCGATATAACAAATTTTAAGGGGAGATTGTTGTGTATATCGATTGAAATTTTTCTATAAAAGGATCTATGCCCAAGGAGAGAGAAAATCAAATTTATTCCATATATTTCAACCATTGGATATATAAAATGCTATGTGCAAAACCAAATGTAAATATGAAAAACAAAATATCAAGCCAATATTGGTAGTCAATACACAAGTGTGAGTAACATTTTAAAGTATTTTATAAAAATTATAGATGTTCTCTTGGTTTATGGAGTTGAACTAAGAATTTAGGACGATTAAGATACTCGTTTTCAACTTTTTCGACTGTTTAATTTCATGTTAGTAGTTGGTATGTCATAGTATGTTAAGATTTCGGTACTAGATAATTGTTGATAAGTTATTGTAACTTTCTTGTAAGATTAATATAATGAAGAAAAAGGGGGAAAAAAGAAAAAAGAAAAGATAGTAGTTGTCAAATTCATTCCTACAACAAAATGCCACCAGATTAACTAGTAGCTAAATATAGAGCAAACAATAGGCAATTCAAGGAATTTAACAGTACAACCACAGCAGGCAAGGTTGCTCTAAGATGGACATTAAAGCTAAAGAGCAAATCAATAGCCACATGTACTTTGTGCTCTTATTTTATAAACATAAACGCAAGATCTGCATGGATTAAGTTTATGAAGCTCGAGTCAACTATAACAAGAATAAACCACCACCTCTTAGGGCAAGCACGAGGTGAAGCACAGAGCCACCCTCAATATTGTAGTCACGAGCTGTCTTATCATCTGCAAGCTGCTTGCCAGCATAAATTAGCCTGTAAATAGTTGCACAATTAAATTATGATATCTTCATTTGGTGATTAAAATAACAGACAACTAGTTGGCAAAAACTTCGATGAAATTAACAATACACATTAGGCATGTTAACTATGTTCTATAACCACCAAAACATAGATTTCCATAGTTCATCGATGTTGCCGATGTATTCTTCATGAGCGAACCAAAAACATATAGTACTCTTAAATTATAAAAAGTATCCTACCTTTAGAGAAATAGAAATCAAGCAACAAGAAAATGCTAAGGGTATTACATGATATTTTTAGCCACCATGGCAATAAGAGCATACATAACGCTGCTTCTCATAAATAGTTGTGCTACATCAAAGATGATAAACAGCTGGGGAATGAATATATCAAATAATTGAACTATATAAAATATTCAGAATTATGTATGTTGACCATTGAAAAAGAATCAAAACAAAACTATACCTTTGCTGCACAGGGGGGATTCCTTCTTTCTCCTCAACCCGTTCCTTTATCCGATCAATGGTATCAGTTGGCTCAATGTCAATCTCAATCTCCTTTCCAGTAAGGGTCTTCACTTTAATCATGGTTCCACCCCTAAGCCTCAAGACCAGGTGAAGAGTCGACTCCTTCTGGATGCTGTAATCAGCAAGGGTTCGGCCATCTTCCAATTGTTTACCTGCAAAAATTAACCTTTGCTGATCTGGAGGGATTCCTTCCTTGTCCTAGAAGAGGTCAATCAAATTGTTTGTGATGGGTTACTACACTAACTATAATAAAAATCAAATACTACCTACAAGGCAACAATAGTAACTCTTTGCAGTCAAACAGAAAAGATTTACACAATGGTGCTTATAATGGACAATATAATTTCCTTTATAGGTGGTTCAACAGTTCACTTTGTGCAAACAAAGTGAAAAGTCAACATACCTAGTGCATAAGGCTCCCCGCTTTGCAGCAGTCTGAAAAGGATCATAATATTGGCAGCCTTCCTTTTGTATTTTTACAAACAGACTATTTCCGTGATTTGAATCTGTGACTTTATGGTCACAAAGGAGCAACTTTACCAGTTACTCCAAGGCTCACCCTCTTTGTGCAAATAAAGTGACAGAGGTAAACATATATAGCTCTAAAATTATAGGCACCAGAGTTGTGGGGGTAAATAACTTTAGGATTGATGTTTATTTTCCAATTTTAGAATTAAGAATTTGAGGAAAAAGTTGGAGGAACTGTCCGCATACCTAATTAGTTCCCTAGGTTATTCATACATCCAATAGTGGAGCCACTTTTCAAATACACATATGTTGTACTCGACATGGCAGAACAATTCATATTGCGGCACCACAAGTAAAATATTGAAAGCCACTTTGCAAAGGAGGAGGATACTTTTTTCTTCATAAAAGTTTACAACTTCGCACCCAAGGGAGCGCAAAACACCATCTTTCTCTTAATAAAGCGATGAACGTGAATTTGCAATTGATGATAAAGAAAAAGATTCTGACTTCCTTTTCATTTAGGATTTAGATTTTATATTGGAACTGAAATAAAATTTTACCAATTGAAAAAGCATATTGTCTGGAGTTATAGCTCTCTATTCATTCAATTAAAATCCAATTATAACACGTTTTAATCTACATTTCATGTCAAAAAAAAAAAAAAAATCTACACAACCGAATAGAAGTTGACAGTCGTAACATCAACTATAGATGTCCCAAACGCCGCATGACAAAAGCTACACGATTAACTTTTTCAAGCAGCAGTGATAAGTTACGCAGCTCTAAAGAACCACCAAGAGCTATGTTGTTTACGAAATCATATTGAACATTGAAAAAAAAAAAAGTAGAGAAGAACCCAGATAACAGAATCGGTCAAATTACCAGATTGAGGGATTATGTGGGTGCAAACTCAAAGACACAGAAAAAGCTGATAAAGGTAATTGAAACAAGAAGTAAACGGAGAGCAAAGAAAAAGAAATTTAAAAAAGTTACCTGAATCTTAGCTTTGATGTTGTCGATGGTGTCGCTACTCTCAACATCCAAAGTTATGGTCTTTCCAGTAAGGGTTTTCACGAAGATCTGCATCTTCACCTCCTCAGCAGATTTCTTCTTCTTCTTTCCCTCTCTCTTAATTTAAACCTAATTTTGTGCAGAACAGAAGGTGGTCTCCTACTGCCAGTGAGAGAGAGATTTTTCTGTTTTATTTCTTGATAGGGAATATATTTGTTGAAGTGACAACCCTTTTGAATATTTACTACACTAAGTTTAATTTATACCTCTTATCTCTAAATTCAAAACTTACTCATTACTAACTCCATGTATAAACTTTATTCATCTCTAAATTCTATTTATTTCAATTACAATCTCAATATCCTACACAAGGATGTGAAAACCGGACCGGACTGACTGGTCCGACCGAAATCCATCTAAACCGACCATGTGTCCGGTTCGGTTATAGTTATTAATCCTGGAATATAAAAACCGGTCGGTTTATCAGAGAACCGGCCGGTTTATCCAAGAACTGGTTATTTTATAACCGGATGAAAAGTTAAAATATCAAAAGATTCAAAACGTAAACATTTCTCATCGTCTTCTCCTTCTCTCTTCTCAGAATGCCTCCATCGCACCTTTCTCTCTTCTCAGATGCCGGGTACTTACAGGAGGAGCTCGGGTTGCTTTCAGATCTGGCCTTGTTTCAAATCTGGCATTGTCTTTCAGATTTATCAAAGGAGTTCACCAGAAAACAACACCCACACTAGGAGCGGTATATGGACAGTAACGTCCAGAAGCGTTCTCACAAATGGACACGTAGTCCACCTAGGCAAGGCGATGTGGAACCCAAACAGCAAGCAAGGAGACAATCGCCCAGATCTATACACCAAGGAACGGTCTGCACACAGAGGGACATGTAGTCCACCAAAGGAAAGCTAGGTGTCACCAAAACAGTAAACAAAGTGGAGAATCGTAGATCTAACCACCAAGGGTTCAGTCAACAATGCTAAAAATCGAGACCAAAATGGTTGAGATCCACACAAACACATGAAGATATCGTGGGAAGTAGGCAGAAAACCAGAGCAAGTGGAAGAATCAAGGGGAACGAAACCAAGGGAGAAAAAATGAAAAAAAAATGTTGTTGGTCCTTGAAAAGAAAAGGCTTACTTTTTTACTAGTTATAATTTTATAGGGATCAAATATGCTAGTCTTTGGAGGATACATAAGAGAGGAGTATCTTGCTCCCACTAATGAATAAAAACTCGATATATATTATGCAATATATACATGCTCTTTGTAAATAGTTTAGTCACAACCTCTCAAATCTAAATGTATGTGCTAGCTCAGTAAAATACAATATAGTTTAAACTGGGGGTAATGTATGTTATGGCTTGCTATGTCTCAGTGGCTATTTCTAGTCTTGCTTCACGCGCATCTAAAATCACAATTTTTCTCTTAAATGTTATTTTAAGTTTTATATTGGACTCATATTTATTTATTTTTAGTTCATTAAATAATAATAAACATTGGTTTATTTTTCATTTCAATAAAATATTTTATTTTTATTTATTCTTATAAAATTTTCATCTTATTTATTATATTCCTGTTTGATAGCGGTTCACTATCGGTTG
>JANJEY010000007.1:42721971-42738711 GCA_024703695.1 Erythroxylum cataractarum
ATAGCATTTTCAAAACAAAGCATATCTTCGGAAAATCATATCTCTCAATCCCGACATCGAAAAATAGCAAACTTTATAGCCACAGAAAACTCTTAACACAATCTACAAGTTTCATGTAGATCATTTTCTCAAATTTTGCCTAAATCAAAAGTCAACCCTCAAAGGCCAAAAAGTCCAACTTTTCACAATTTTTTTTTTACACTTTCTCTCTTTACTTCTTGATTTTCAAATCAATTTCAACCAACTCATCCACTTTTGAATATCTCTTATTTTCATGAATGTCGGGGTCCAATAAACTACTATCCTTTGATGTGTGTAAGCTGTCATGCGTAAAGAGTGGAAGGGTGGCTTGATTTTGGAAGCTAATGCATGCTTTTGTGGAAAGTGGAAGCTTTTTTATTTTTTAAGCTTCAACGAAGGCTACTTATGTGAATAAAATAGAGGTTGATTTGTCTTGTAATGGAGGCTGATTTTGTAGTGGGGAATGAGTTGTACATGGGTTGAAATGATTAAAAGGTAGGGGCTGATGTTGATCCTTGGCCGGTTCGAATAGATTTTCCAAAGTCAAATTCGACAGTGTATAAAAAGTAAATGGTGATGATTTAGGAGCTAAAATTTTATCAATATCTTTGTGATTGAGGCAGCTTCAATATGAGACTTAAATCATATGATTTTGCCATCTGAGTCAAAAGTTATGATCAAAACATCATCAAAAGGTCATTCTGGCAATCCAAAATCTGACACAAATTTCTGGAATTTATTTATCCTACATTCCAGCTCAGAAAAATCTACAATTAGTCCCAACAAATCCGTCAATGAGTCAAGAACTTAAGTATGAAATTTCATCATTTTTGGATAAACTAATCTCAAGATAAAAATCCTACAACGACTAAAGGTCAAATCTATCAAAAACCCAAAAATAGTGCAATTCGAGTTTAGTTGTTTCATTTACGCATTTTACGTCAACGAACCTCGAATAATGATGAAACATGATAAACCATCCATTGATGAACATAAAATGAATATAAATGACTTTGAATTAAGTTCTAAATAGCCACTCAAAATGTCCGTTAAGTTCTAAACACCAACATATTCTTTCATTTTATTTTCAACGAAAATCAAGTGTTTGCAATCCCTTAAAAATTTGACAAACTTGAGTATCAAGCTACAACACATATCATAACATTTTCATAAATGCACATAATTGAAATCAAAGGTATCTTTGATAAAAAACAAGCACAAAATTAAAATGAACTTTCCTCACGATATTCACTCATGGCACTCAAGTATATAAGGTTTGTTGATGCGGAACCCCAAGACCCTCAATCGACACTTAGAACGCGTTACCAATCAAATTAGAATTAGTTTCTCAACAAGTGATCAGATCAGGATTTGTTCTTACACCCAAAAACAGTTATGACAAGAACCCAAGTTAATTTTTAGAAATCCCCTAGAACCCCAATCAGTTAAGTACTCAAGAACACAAGAAATAGGAGTTAAAATTGATAACAAAAGATAAAATCAATTGCAATCAATAAGAACACCTTGTGCATAAATATAAAAGAAAGCAATCTCTCTTTCATTCATATCTGAAATTTCGAAAATACAACTTGTTCTTGCATTACAACTGAAAATAGCCTTGTTATAGGCATTACAATGTAAGACAAAACAATAAAAAACTGAAATAAATGTCTTCAAGGTAGTAAAGAAGATGGCTGATGTGGAAAAAACGTGGTGGAGAAGGTGGGTGAGATGAAAAGACAATCTTCAATGTTGAGAGAGAGGTGGCTGCTGGAGAGAATAAGATGGAGAGTGAATATGACAGCCACAAAACCCTAAAACATGCTTAATTAAACCTAAAGCTAATGGATTTCGAAATGGGCTTAAGTAAAATAACAAGGGCCCCATGTATTCTAACTCAAAAAGCTAAATTGAACCCATAAACAATGTCTGAAAAAGAATTGACTAAAAACCAATATGCCCCCTTTGAAAAGTATCCCATTTCACTTGTTTTAAACCCAAAGGAAACAAATAAAAGCAACCCATAACAAACAAACCCAAATTTGACCCAAAAGAAGATCAAAAACATAAACACTCCAAACTAGTTTTTAAGCCCAATTATGTGGACATACTTAGGCTCCAATACATTTCCATCTATGGACTTTCCATATTTGGACAATCCACTTTCAACATGGTTTTACACATAAATTTGGAGTTGCTCCTTTAGACGCTTTGCTCGGGACCTTATGATCGGACCAACAAAACTTTCCATTTTGGGGAAACATTCCACGTTGGCACTTGAATGATCATGTTTTTCTTGAATAGCCTCAATATGATTTCACATGGCATCTCCATGCACTTTAGCTCCATGTTCCAAATTTGGTGAAGTTTCCTTATTTAGAACCCGAGAACTTTTCATATTTGGAATCCGGTCTAAATTACCTAGATTGCTTCTTGTAGCATCTTGAACGCCATTTGTATCAGTTATGTTTCGGTCAAGGCTTCCTTTAAGAGATTACACTACCATAGGCTTGTAAATTCACTATTTTCCACTACACAGAGTACAAGCCATCATGGATCAAAAGGGATTTTATTCATGGTTGTAATGGGGCTTAGGTTAAGGTGGGGTAAAAAGAGCAAAGTCTACTCTCAAGTATTCACAAAGTCTTAAGTGACGTGGGACAATCAAAAAGAATTTCTGAAATGTACATACAAAAATACGGGACTACAACTACTCATCACTATCAAACGCTACTGTTTTGATTTTTTCTTTTTTCTTTTCTTTCTTTTTTTTTTGTAACAATAAACATAAAAGAAGATAGTAGTAGCAAAAATAAACAACAACTGAGTAGATGTATCTTGAAAACATCTCAGAATAGCATGTAAAACAAAAGTCCCTAAATCAAGGAATTAAATACTTAGTATTTCATTCAACTTGTGAAAGGGTAAGGCTAAAAGATTTCAAGGTTCAATACAATGCGATTAATAAGAAAACAACAAGGTTAAAGGATCAAAGGGGTAACAAGGGAAAAATGACTTGGTAGGTCATTTAAGCTAAAGGTTAAAAACAAAGAAGGCCTTTATCATATCCATAAAGCATGTAATAGTAGTATCAAATAGGTTCAGACCAAGTTCTGAAGGAAATCTACATAGGGAAGTATTACATACGACAAAGAAAATAAATGACTATGAGATGCAGTCATATAGCTCAAAACCTCGCAAATGTTTAAATGAAAATCCATTAAAATTTCATACATTGCCTCATCACTCAACTTCAATTATTGATTAAGTTTATGTAATTGACTACTTTAATTAATCCACATGGTTCACTATCCTCTCAAGTTGCCTACTCCAAGTTCATGCATACAACTCAATTTTTCATCCAACTACTTTGACAGAATCGTATGATCAAATTCATCACAAATAGGACCCAAGTTAGTTACCAAAAGATTCACAACCATTCAAATGTGTATTTCTCATCATCAACATCAATATCATTAGCATGCACATAATCTCAATCCATCCACACTTAATATCAGCATTGTCCCTAATGTTCAAATAGCTAACAATCAAACACAAAGAGGGGAAAGAGGAAGAAGAAACATCCCTGAAAAAGAATCGATCAAGAACTTTTTGCCACCAACCACGAAAACCTAAAAAAAACTCAAAACAACTCAAAGAAATTCATTAAACTATAAAGAAACGTAAAAAAAACAACGAGAAAAGAAAAGAAAGAAAATTACAGTCCTACTGGAAGGCATACATTGTGATCAAGGAGGCAAAGTGTCATGAAGAGACAATCGCTCCTCAGAGTTATCCACAAACCTAGGCATATACAATTTAGCCCGTTGTCCATTTACCTTAAATGATTTTTCATTTTCTCATTTCACCTCAAGGACCCAAAAAGGAAGGGCTTAGATCATCGTCAATAGACCATACCACCTCGACTTAAGCTTCCCTAGAAAAAGGCAAAGACGGGGGAGTTGTAGATCAATACCTGGTCACCTACCTTAAAGTCTCAGTGGAGAATCTTCTTGTCATGCTATTTCTTCACACATTCCTTATAAAACTTTGAATTGTTATAAGCATCCAAACAAAATTTTTCAAGCTCATGAAGCTGTGTAAGTCTCTTAGCACCTGCAGTAGACAAATCAAACTTAAGAAATTTGGTAGCACAGTATGCATGATGCTCTAACTCAACTGGAAGATGACAAGACTTTCCATTTACTATCTTGAATGGTGGCATGCCTATGGGTGTCTTAAATGCGGTCCTATATGCCCAAAGTGCATCATCTAGCTTTAAAGACTAGTCCTGCCTAGAAGCATTTTCTTTAATTCGCTATTTGAGACTTCAACTTTTCCACTAGTTTGGGGGTGATATCGAATAGCAACCTTTTAGGTTACCCCATACTTAGCTAATAATGAATCAAAAAATTTATTACAAAAATGCAACCCCCCATCACTAATGATAGCCCTAGGTGTGTCAAAACGTGTAAAAATATTCTTCTTAAAAAATTTAACACGTTTAGACTCATTTGTGGGCAATGCATCTACGTCCACCCACTTGCTAACATAATCAACAACAACCAATATATATTGATTAAAAAAAGACTTAGGGAATGGTCCCATGAATTCTATTCCCCAAACATCAAAATCTTCACACACAAGAATGTTAGTCAATGGCATGTCATGTCTCCTACTAATGTTCCCGACCCTTTGACACCTATCACAAGATTTGACAAATGCAAATGCATCCTTAAATAAGGTGGGCCAATAGAAACAACACTCTAAAACTTTATGAGTTGTCCTAGATGCACCATAACGTCCCCTAACCTCTCTAAAATGACAATGATGTAACATAGAGGACATTTCCTCTTAAAGGAATGCAGTGCCTAACAATACCATCCACATAAATCTTGTAAAGCAAAGGATCATCCCAAAGATAGTATCTTACCTCAGATAAAAAAAATTCTTTTGAGCATAAGAAAGATCAGGGGGATACATATTACTAGCAAGGTAGTTTACATAGTATGCAAACCATGGAGTAACCATCATAACCATCAGATGCTCATCAGGAAAAGTCTCCTGAATGTCCTTCTTTGTTTCACTCTCCATGGCAGCTTCATCTAACCTTGACAAGTGATCAACTACAAAATTCTCAGTCCGCTTCTTATCCCTCAGCTCAATGTCAAATTCCTGCAAAAGTAACACCCGACGAATTAGTCTTGATTTAGCATCAGGTTTTTTCATCAAGTATTTCAAAGCTACATGGTTAGTATACACAATCACTTTAGACAAAACCAAATATGAGAGAAACTTATCAAAAGTTAACACAACTACCAACATCTCTTTTTCCGTGGTGGTATAATGGCATTGGGCAGTGTTTAGTGTCCTACTTGCATAAAAAATGGGATGAAAAATCTTACCTCATCTTTGGCCTAAAACAGTACCCACTACATAATCACTTGCATCACACATTAATTCAAAAGGAAGAGACCAATCAAGAGATATAAGAATAGGTTTATTCACAAACATATCCTTTAATAATTGAAAAGATGTTAAACATTTATCGTCAAAATTAAAATCAATATCTTTTTCAAGTAACTCAATCAAAGGTTTAACAATCTTGGAAAAATCCTTAATGAACCTACAGTAAAAACCAACATGGCCTAAGAAATTTCTAATGGATCTAACATTTTTTGATGGTGGAAGTTTCTTAATGGCATCAATTTTTGCTGGGTCTACCTCTATACCCTTGCTAGAAATTTTGTGACCTAAAACAATGCACTCCTGTACCATGAAATGACATTTTTCCCAATTTAGCACTAAATGGGTCTCTTCACACCTAATTAAGACTTTCCCTAAGTTATCCAAGCATGCATCAAATGAAGTACCAAACATAGAGAAGTCAACTATAAAAAAATCAATGCAAGATTCAAGCATATCAGAAAAAAATAGCCATCATGCATCTTTGAAATGTAGCCGGAGCATTGCATAACCCAATGGCATGCATCTATACGCAAATGCACTATAGGGACATGTAAAAGTTGTTTTCTCCTGATCTTCCAGAGCTACTGGAATCTGCAAATATCCACTATATCCATCTAAGGCATAATAAAATTCATGTCTATCAAATTTCTCAATCATCTGATCAATGAAAGGTAAAGGAAAATGATATTTCCTGGTGGCATCATTCAACTTCCTGTAATCTATGCACATTCTCCACCCAGTTACCTTCCTAGTGGCTATTAATTCATTTTTTTTTCATTTTTCAACCACAGTGGTGCCTCCTTTCTTTAACACCACATGCATAAGACTAACCCAACCAGAATCAAAAATGGGATGGATAATACCTGCATTCTAGAAGCTTAACTACCTTATTTTTCACTACCTCCTTCATGTGTGGGTTAACTCTCCTTAAGTGTTGCACTATCGCCTTGCTTCCATCCTCCATGAAAATGTGGTGTATGCAAAAAGAAGGGCTTATACCTTTGATATCTATGATGGACCACCCAATTGCCTTTTTGTGGTCCCGCGGTACGCTATAAATAACTATTTTTCTATGGCACCTGACAAACAAGAAAAAATGATAACTGGTAAGTGCGTAGGTGTGTTAAGATAAACGTACTTCAAATGACTTGGAAGAGGTTTAAGGTCAAGACAAGGAGTCTCTTCAATTGAAGGCTTTAGAAATAGCTTGGCTGGACATTATAGAGGCTTGTAATGTGTCCAATATGCTTGCTCCAACTCAATTGCAATATCCCCCAACTCTTCTTGCAATTCTTCCCCTAACTCTTCATTCATTCCTTGCGCTTCCCTTTCTGACAAATCTGCACAAACAATAGAAGAATCATCAGTATTAGAAGAATAAATATCAATAAAATGGTAAGAGTCAAGAGTAGAAGGATTCTTCATAGCATTGAACACATCAAACACTAGTTCTTCATCTTGAAGTCTCAAGATGAGCTTTCCATGTTGAACATCAATGATGGTCCGTGCGGTGGTCATGAAAGATCTCCCAAGAATGATGGGGATGTCTATATCTTCCTCCATGTCAAGGACTAAGAAATCCATCGGGAAGATAAACTTCTAGACCTTGACTAATACATCCTCAATGATTCCCCTCGGATAAGTGATTGACCTATCTGCTAGCTGAAGTGAAATAGTTGTGGGTTTGGGCTCCACTAATCCTAACTTCCTAAAAATAAAAAGAGGCATTAAGTTAATGCTCTCACCCAAATCCATTAAAGCCCTATCTATATGTAAATCACCAATAATACAAGGAATAGTAAAACTCCCTGGATCCTTAAGCTTCGGTGGTAGCTTTCTTGACAATATGGCTGAACACTCCTCATTCAGCTTCACCGTGACATACTCCTCAAGCCTCCTCTTATTAGACAAAATTTCTTTCAAAAACTTAGCATAAGAAGGCATCTGTGCTATGACCTCAGTAAAAGGAATGTTTATATGCAACTTTTTAAATATCTCTAGAAAACAACCAAATTGCTTATCTAATTGCATACCTTTCAACCATTTAGGATAAGGAATCCGAGGTCTTACCGGATGTGTGATAGGGTCAACAAATAACCTTAGATTATCCTCCTTTTCAGCTGGTGCCTCCTTGGCCTTCTTGCCACTGTCCTGACTCCCTTCGTCTTCACTCTTTCCCACTTCTTTATCCTTCTGCTTCTCCTTAACTTCTTCAAACTGTTTGCCACTCTTTAATAAAATTGCCTTTGTATTTTCTCTTAGGTTGGCCTCAATAGTGCTAGGCAATTAACCCGAAGGTCTTTCTTTCAACAAACTTGCAATCTGGCTCATCTGATTCTCCAAATGTCTGATAGAAGATTCTTGGTTCTACATCCTAACCTCAGTATTGGAAAAGTACTTTAAGAGTAGCTCTTCAATATTAGATTTCTCTATTAGCACAGCATTAGGAGCTTTGAAATCTGGAGGTAGCTGTCTCTGAACATCGGATGATTGTGGTTGTGCCACCTGATCGTTCCGCCAAGAGAAATTTGGATGATTCCTCTACCCTGGGTTGTAGGTATTAGAATATGGGTCCCCTTGTTGTCTATTATAATTGCCCACATAATGGGCCTCTTCTGTCTCTTGATTAAAAGGATTCTCGATTTAACATTCAGAAGATGCATGGGAATCTCCACCACAATGCTCGCAAACAACACAACTCCTTAATGAAGAACTAGCTCCTCCTCTCACACTATGCATCAGATTATCCAATTTCTTTGTCAAAACATCCATCTGAGTAGATAAAGTCACTATATTGTCTACTACACGAGCTCCTGTAGGTTATCTAAGATGTCTTTCTGTATTATATTGAAAACTACTAGTGGCCATCTCGTTAATCAACTTGTAAGCTTGATTTGGCGTTTTCCTCATTAAACTACCTCCTGCTGTAGCATCTATGGTACTCCTAGTTGATGAGTTCATTCCTGTATAAAAAGCATTGACCTGCTGCCATATAGAGAACCCATTACTAGGACATTGTGCCAACATATCCCAAAATCGCTCCCACGCTTTATATAAACTTTCATTTTCATATTGAGTGACGGAAGTGATCTCATTCTTCATCTTTGCAATCTTGGCAGGAGGGAAAATTTTTGCAAAAAGTAATCTCATCATCTCATCCCATGTAGTAATCGATCCCGACTGCAAACTAGCCAAGACCTTATCCCTTAAAGAAAATGGGAATAACCTTAATCTCACTGCATCTTCCGATACTCCATTCTACTTGAACAAATCACAAATATTTAGAAATGTCTCCAAATGGATGTTCGGATCCTCTAAAGGCAATCCTCCAAATTAAGATGCCCTCACTATAGATGTAATGCTGTGAGGAATCTCAAAACTCACAGTTGTGATCGTCGACCTGATAATGGGAGGCATGAGTCTATGTTGTGCCCCATAGTCAAATCCATCATAGTCAACTCCCTTCTCTCTTCAGTATGTGGCATCAACCTCTCCTCGTGCTATTCCATCTCTGAAAAATGCTCTTCTCTAATCCTTTTTGTTGTGTTAATACCCGAGCCAATCTAGTTTTCTTACGCAACTTGTGAGTAGTTTTTTCAATCTCAGTATCTAGTAGAAAATTCACGGGCTTTTGACCACTAATGAACATAAACAAAATGAAACAAATAAAAAACAAATAATAAAAGAACTATGAAAGGAAAATAAAACACATATGAAAAAAAGCAATCAAGCAAATAACTAAAATATGCAAATAAACAACAAGGCAAGAATTAAATTTGAGACAATTAACATCGTCTAATCTAATGACTCACAATAAGGAAATTTTTCCCGAAAACAACGCCAAAAACTTGTTGTGGTGTAAACAAAACAATTAAATTCTATCTAGACCAATTAGAGGCAAGCACAGCCCGTCGACAAGTAATATAAAATAATAAGAATCGATTATCGTACCCAAGGGAAATTCAACACACAAGACAATTAAATTAAACAATAAAAAATTACTCAAACGATCAAAAATTGATTGATTTGAAAATAAAATAAAATAAGCAAATCAAGGAAATATGAAAATTGCAAGGTATGAATTAAAACGACTAGATTTAATCAAATGAAAAAAAAATTGGTTAAGGTATCAGATTTCAATTGGATTGGCCACTAAAAATAAAATTTTAACGGTGGATTGATTTAGAAAATACTTCACTTAAGTAAATTGAACCCAATGTTCATAGGAATTCCCTTCTCTTCTAAATATGAGTTATCCACTTGGTTCATGGATAATTCAAAATAAAAGGCATTCAAAAGAAAAGGCCTAAAATTAAGTTCGTTAATCTTAGATATCCTCACACAAGATCCTAAGGTTGGTCTACACTTTAGTCTTAAGTATGTCGCTTGATTAATTTTTTGAAAAATTAAATTCCATTGATTATGGCATTCAATCATCTAAGGTTTTAATCTAGGTGATCAAGCTAAATTAGGACTAAATATATCTTCAATCAAGCAAAAATTAATACCACAAAAATTATTCTAATCTAATGTCAATCTTAACCTTAACCGAAAAGAAAAACTGACTCACACAGATTCATCAATGTAATATAAATTATGGCAATAATATATGGTTGCATTGATTAAATCCACACAATTAAAATAAAGAAGGGCTAAAAATGAAGTAAATCCCAAAGATAATTGTGGTTGCTAGGATTAAAAAAATGTTTTAGCTAATGCTTCAAGCTTGCGTGAACTACTGCCTTGCATCTCCTTTCTACCAACCTCCACGTTGATTTTCTTCACCTGCTGCCTTGCGTCTCCTTTCCACCAGCCTCCACATTGATCTCCTAGCTTCTAATGTGTTTCTCTATCAGTTGACCTTTATTTTATCTCCACCAATCAACAACGTTGTTTCTCCCTAGCTGCTCACGTCCTCTATCTTAATAGAGCCCACAGTACAACCCACACCACATACTAGAATATTCTTTGTAATCCACTAATTAAATCTGTCAACTATGAAGATTTGTAACCGTATATATAGCTTAAGTTTAGGCACTTACATAGGCACTTAAATAGCTAACCAATCTGTATAAATTCAAAGTTCTCAATACAACAAAATAGACTTTCAATTCACAACTATTATATGGTATCAGAGCCATAGACATACATCAAACATTTTTTTCTCTTCTTTCATCATGTCTAACTCATCTGCTTCAACCCCCAACATGTCTGCCAACCTCATCACAATCAATGTTGTTGCACAAGCTCCACTGAAACTAACATCCACCAACTACTTATCCTGGAGGCTACAGTTCTATAGTCTCTTCATTGGATATGATCTCATGGGGTATATTGATGGTATTAAACCATGTCCACCAGCTACCATCACACTTGCAGGTGTACCTACACCAAATCCAAAATATCAGTTTTGGATACGCCAGGATCAACTTATTTTGAATGCAATCTTCTCACCGAACTCAACCACACTCCTTCACAATCGCCAGTGATGTATTGCGACAATGTTGGGGCGACACAACTCAGCTCCAATCTGGCGTTTCACTCACGAATGAAACACTTAGCCATCGATTTTCACTTCGTTAGGGAACAGGTCAAGTCAGGCATCCTTCAAGTCTCCCATATTTTCACCGATGACCAAACTGCAGATACCCTAATGAAGCCTCTCCCCAAATTGTGTTTTTTGGAGCTCAAAATCAAGTTTGGGCTTCGTAGACGTCCGCCAGCTTGAGGGGGCGTAATAGAGCCCACAGTACAACCCATACCACATACTAGAATATTCTTTGTAATCCACTAATTAAATCTGTCAACTATGAAGATTTGTAACAGTACATATAGCTTAAGTTTAGGCACTTACATAGGCACTTAAATAACTTACCAATCTGTATAAATTTAAAGTTCTCAATACAACAAAATGCACTTTCAATTCACAACTATTATATATCTAACCCAGCATCAACATGTTTCTTCTATTTCTCCCCAGCTGCTCACGTCTTCAAGCCCAACATCAACATGTTTCTTCTATTTCTCCCCAGCAGTCACGTCTTCAAGCCACCAGCATGCACGTCTTCTTTTTTTTTTTTTTTTCACCAGCTACTTTCGTAATATCCTTTAACTCTCCAACTTTTGGATTGGCTACGTTGTTGTTCAGCTTATAAATGTTTGATGGGTGGTCTCTAACGTGGTAGCCTTTGGCTGGTGGAGTATGTGTCTATTATGAAGGCAGAGTTGGGAGAGTTTTTTCGTGAGTGAAGTCTGGAGTCTGCTTTAGTGGGAGTTTATAGAAGGTTGTTCGCTCCCGTAAGTGAACGGGTCGTGCAAGTAGTATAAAATATCGATCCCGCAGGGAGTATTGCACAAGTACTAAGCTAGAGTTGTTAAATTATTTGAGCTATCAAATTGATTACAAAGAAATTCAAGATGCAGTAACTAAGGTTAATTGAATTAATCAAAACTGACAGGCAATTGAAAGCAACGCAGTTGTGAATGAAAATCAAGAATAAAACAGCGGGACCAATCTAAGTTCCGCACTCTCCCTACTGTGAATTAATCCTGAACCAGTCATAAATTAAGTTGGAAGCGTATGAAGGAAACCGAACCTAGAGACTCTAAAATCCCCTCTCGAGTTATTAAAGATGTGCCATCAAATCAAACCAGTTCCTACTTTCGTGGCTAAAGGTTTAATCCCAACCCATTATAATTGATGTTCAGTTATGGAATCCCCCTCATTCCTCGTCCTACTCTCGAGGCTCGAGTTAATGAGTCTTCTGATTTGGTTTTCTATTGTTAATTTTCTCCTTTCGGTACCTCAATCAACAATTAAGACGTATGAAAAGCATGGCCTGTGCAATTCCACGAAAATAATCACAAAACAGAAAATCAATAAAGCAAACAAATTAATTTAATACTAACTCAATTCAAATCTGCAGTAAGGAGGAATGCTACTTCTTAAATCGGTTCCCAAAATAAGATCTACTCACTCATGGTGAGAGATATCAACAAAAGCTTTGCCAAAGTCTCGTACATAAATCAGGAAAAGAAAAGGTAGAAAACTTGGAGCAGTATCCTCTGAAGTTGGAGTCTTCGGCTCGATTCTCCTCACCTCCTGGGTTGTTCGTTTCTTTTCTTCTTCTTTTTTCAGTCGTCCGTGCTTGCTTTTGCGTCTCCCCCTACCTCTCCAGGAAAAATGTCCCCAATTCATGATCCTCTCCTCTTTCCCAAAATTCTCGGGTCCATTTCATAGGGCTTCACGTCTTTGTACCCATACCGAGAATAGATGCCACGTCATCCAAGGTCAAGCGTGAGTTAGGAGGATCTTCATATTGCACATCAGTTGGCGTCAAGTCTTGGAGTGCAGCGTCAGGTCTCTCCAAACACAGCTACTGCGTCCTTCAATCGACGTCTAGCCTTTTGCGTGAAGTCCTCTAGCTGCGTCGTCTCTCCGCTACTCACTTCAATTAAATCAACCTGCGTTGTGCATTCTCTCTACTGCTACTGCCCTCTAAAATAATAAAACCTCTCTAATTCCAAACCTTCTGTTGCCGTTAGTCACCTCCCATGTGTTAATTGCAAATCAAATTTTCCCCTTTGGCCTGAAACACGCATTTATCACACAAAGGTAGCCAAAATGGAAATAGAGATGGAACAAGAAGAGAATGTATAAAATTCTATTAAACCGAATGGAAATTGGATGCTTAATCACATAGAATGTATGCAAAATAGGGCCTAAAAGGATTACAATTTAATGCCTAACAAAGTTTTTGGTATGGATGGTTTGCGATGTGAGTGGCCTGGTGTGAGTTTCGGTTGAGGTGCTTATGGAGAGAACTTGGCCCGTTCGTTGAATGATGGAAAAAAACTCCTTATGGAAGCAGCTGGGGGGTAATAAATTGAGAGGAGCGTTGGAGTGTTATGCCTGTCCTTCTCGCTAAGATGCAGGTTGCCTTTTTTTATAGAATTTTTGCTGTCTTCTTTCTCAAAGAAAAGGAGAGCTGCTGGTCAATAAAGGTTGCGTGTCAGTAGCTTTTTTGTTTGGTAAAATGAATGGAGATGTGTTGTTGGAGGCTAGCTGTAAGTGGGGGTAGTAGCATGGAGCTTGTGTTGATGGAAGTGAAGGCTGTGTTGGAGGGGGCTACTGTAGATGGGAGTAGCTATTTTGGTGGAGTGAAATAATGAAATGTGGGGGTTGATGTTGTCTCTTATTGTGCTGAAGCGTGGAAATTATGTTGAATTTGATGCTTGGAAATTTATTTCTCCTGAATTCTGGCTCAGAAAAATTTGCAATTGGTCCCAAAAAATCCGTCCATGAGTCAAAAATTTAAGTATAAAATTTCAAAATTTTTAGCTAAACCAATCTCGAGATAAAAATCTCACAATGACTAAAGGTCAAGTATACTAGAAACCCATAATTTGCTTCTTTTGAGAGCTTTTCTTATTTTAGGCTTTTAAATGTCCCTAATTTAATATGTGCCTAAAGTTAGAACAAATAACTCTTAATTAGTGGATTTAATCATTAAATGGACAAAAGTTTAACAAATTATAAATCTAAAATTAATATAAAAATATCCATTAACAATATACATACATGTCGTCATCAAAGTTCAACTCAAAATCTCAATACATTTTGTCTTTTATATAATTTTGACATATCTCTACAACTTTGTCGCCATATCCTCAATTGGAATTATAGAAAAACTGCATAATGAACATACAATTTTCTATCTAACTTTTGAGAACTTTTTTCAAACATATCCTATGTCCAAGAACTTGGGTTCATTAACTTAGTATCAACTATACTAAATAAGGTCGATTCCACTAATAACAAAATAAATGTAAGAAAGCAAGTAATCAATTATATGTCATGACTACCAAATAAGATTGGGACTTTAATCATGCATTTAGTTACTCCCATTATTTTATTCGAATAATAGTCCTCACTACTATTTGAAAAGATTACTCTAATTGTAACATCTCATCACCGATAGGATGTGTACAGTTCCTCTCATACATATTTTGTATAAGTATTCTGCATGTGTATTCATAGCCTCTGCATATTTGATAAATGTTTAGCATTGCATAAGCATATGTATGTACATGCATGTATGACAGAATTCCGACTGGTTTGTGAAATTTGGAGACTTTGTGATTAAGGTTAAGTGTGCTTTGAATTGTGAATTGGAGAATTTGTGATTTAAAGTGAATTGTGTTATTAGTGAATTTGATCTTTTAGAGCTTTGATTTATGAAATTGGAGAGTTAAATTGAATTTAGGAATTGAGAATTGAAAATTTGAGTATATAATTAGAGGTTTACTATTTTTGTGGAATTATAGGAATTTCTCTGGAATTTTCGGAGTATTAGGCCCGGACCGAAAAAATGGCTTAGTGACTGATTAATCGCGATTTCGGTTCCGAATTTGATTGACAATTTATATGAGGTAATTTAAATTATGATTTGAGGAATTAGGGTATGAACCATTGGAATTCGAGAGAAATTAGAATTTGAAATTGGATAGAGGTTGTTCGAATTGGACTTGTGGCAATTAATTGCCAAACAAGCCTTATCAAGTCTTAGTATTTAAACCTATGCCTTTGAAATCTATGATCCACGATATTTGCTTGTTTTGAGAGAAAAGCTTGAAGATTTCTTCTTCCTCCATCGTGATTTCCTCTCTTGAGTGTTCTCTTCTTGCTAGTTCTTCCTCCTCCATCCTTGAATCTACCATTTAGTGTGGTATTAGAGAAGATGAGGTTGAGTTTTGAGTTTGGTGTTGCCGTGGGTGTCGTGGTTGGTGATTTAGCTTGAGATTTGGATTTTCTTGGTGATTTGGAAGAGTTTAAAGCTTAATCAAGTAAGTTGCAACTTATTTATGCGTTTAATCTTTTGATTGAAGTATGAAATTAAGTTATTAATTGTTTAAGAGGTTAGAAAGTTTCGGATGATATAGGTTTTAGGGTAAAAATGTGATTTTGATTTGGGTGTTTTATGAATACTGGTTATTTGATTGATTGAAGCTTAGGAATAAGTTGTGTTAAGTGTATAATATTGTTTTGGTGTGCTTAGAATGGAAAGGATTAGATTATATCAGAAAGATATGAGAAATTTCTGGGTTTCGGACGTTTGCACGTCGCGATGTGTGATGAACACGCCGCGGCGAGCCCCCTTTCCTTGCGCGTCACGACGAAGATTTAAGTTATACGTCGCGATGAGCTGGATTATGACGCACGCCGTGACGAGCGGATGGGTGCGCCGCGACGAGCGAATTTTCGCCTGCACGTCGCGACGAGCAGAGGATTTCATGCCGCGGCGAGAAACCATACGTCGCAGCGAGGAAGGAAATTTTCATAAAGTTAAGTTTCAAGGTTTGTGAATTTGGGGAATTGGGAATTTGATGAGTCAATTAAATATGGATGGATTTCAATTTAGAGATTATGGATTCGGGATTTAGAATATGAGATCGGGAAATTCGAATTTGTGTCGGAAATGTCATAACGTGTATAGTACGTACATTATTTGATATATTTGCATATTTGATTATGGAAATTTGGTCAATTTAGTAATATTCGAATGTTCTGATTCTTATAGAGGCTCAAGTGGAGAGTCGATCCTCTGACGCAGCAGAGACTTCCCGACAGTATCTCGGAAGTTTAGAGGTGAGTAACCTAATTGGTTTCTCAATCTCTGATGTGCTATATGCTTTGTGTGTGAACTACCTGTGTTTCTAATTGAGTGATTCGCATGTGATATGTTACTGTGAAGTGTGAACGCATGATAGGCATGAATAGAAATCAGTAACTGACAGTTGTGACTGGAGCTCGTTTTGATCTGATAGGAGCAATAAGCTCGTTTATCGTGATAAGTGAAAAGGGATTAGTGCATACCCAGAGGGCTCTCCTATCCCTAGTGCGCGTAGACAGTAGTGCATACCCAGAGGGCTCTCCTACCCCCGAAAATGCGATTTCTGTGTGATGTGCCCATAAGTGGGATGATTATGACGCCTAGTCACAACACTAAAAATGAAATGGAATCATTATGCATTCAGTCTGCTATTGTGCTGTGAATTTGCGATTGTGTTGTGAATTTGAAATAGGATTAAATGCAATATGAAATCATGATTTACTGAATTTATGAATTATGATTCTAAATGTGGTATGTGTTGCTTTGTACGTAATTTTGCATAATGCATGAATTGAGTGAACCATCGATGATGGTTACTCATTGAGTTTCGCAAACTCACCCAAATTGCGACTATTTT
>JANJEY010000007.1:42754217-42772293 GCA_024703695.1 Erythroxylum cataractarum
TTACACCAAACATAAGTTCAAGCAATTAATATACAAGTCATCACAATAAATGCCTTTAACTACCAATTTAAGAACACGAAACATAATTCTTATCTATCAAGCTTCAAAGCTTCAAAGCTTCAATTCTTCACCAACTCACCAACTTCCCTCACACCCCTCACACACGCGACAACCATCTTCATAAGGGGAAAGGCTTAAGCTTGAACACATGAAGAGGAAGCACTTAAGGTAGAAGAGAAGAGTAGCAATTTCAAATAAGGAGAAAACTAACGAAGGAAGAGGAAGAACGAGACTTTCGGTTGAGAAGGAAAGAGCACTCAAAAATCACCTTTCACTCACTTAAGGAGAAGTGTCGTGGAAGCTCTCCAAACTTAGGTTAATAATATAACAATTAAGGATAAGAATAAGTAGGCAAGTGACAAATGTCACTTGCCACTTGTCTTGTTTTTAAACACTCATTTAGTTCCTTTCCAATTCACATTCAATTTCTACTCTAATTTCTCTCTAAATTCTAATGACTCAAAGTAATAAATTCTAAAATCATGTATCTAATTTTTCAATGTCATTGGACAGTCTTTTTCAGTACCGGAAACCCAATCAGTCCGCCACTTGACAATTTTTTCGGTCCAGAAATTTTCTCTGAAAAATTTCAGAAAAATTTCTAAAATTTCCTAAAAATATAAAACGCACAAAAATCCACTTCAATTCATTTTTCAAGCACAAAAATCATATTTTTCACAATAAACACATTTATAGATACAAATGTCGGGAAATGTCATGAATGCATGTACAGTCATGTGCATGTGTAAAAATTGACATTCATATATATATGGAGGCCATGTTATGCATGATCATGCCAAGATACGTATACGCACTCATACCCTGTCCCAAATTACTATTTTACCCTTCCCATCGGTGATGAGATGTTACATCTTATATCTTGACTTACAAAAACCTCTTCAAGAAAATAAATATGAAATATATAAAGAGGAAAGCATAGTTAGCTTTATGGTTCAAAGAAAATATACAACGAATAAGTTAATTCAGGTTCCTAAGATTGATAGCCAAGATAAAGTAGGTAGCAAGGAAATCCACTCATTAGATGAAGAAGTTACAAATATGGTAATGTGTACTCTTTGTTCTCATAAAGTAAATGTGCAAATATGGTAATGAGTACTCTTTATTCTCATAAACCCTAATACAAAGAGGCAATTTAAAAGGAAGCAAGAGGCCTTTAAAATTCCCCCCATCTAAATGACCATTCTCTTATGAAATGTTTAAGGGATCAACAACAAATATTGTATGATTTTCTTCATAATACTAACCCTTTTTTATATAACTTATAAAAACTAAGCTTAAGAAAAATAATTTTAAAAAGCTAAGTTTTTGAACGAATATTGGATTACTATTATAAACCATCATTGTCACTACAATGGGAGACTTGGTGGTGGCTTTTAAACTAGATAGATTAGACAAAGTTGTCTTAATCATTATAGAGTATTTGATTCATGTGCATATTAAAATGAAGCAAGAGATTATTAACTTCCATTTACCTACATCTATACACTCTTTCTGAAAGATCCCCTTGAGGAACAAGTTGAAGGAACTTGTCGATACTATGAATGCCCTTTGGATAGTTCTTAGTAACTTCAACAATTTTATTCATCCTTTAGAAGCTGAAGAAAATGGTAATCTTAAGAGCTATTTTGATGACTGTTGTAATTGTACAAGTCATGTACATGTAATAGACTTAAGGATTGAGCTATATGCTTTTACTTGGAATAATAAATAGAAAGAAAATTGATTTTTGAGAAAAAAGATTGATATGGGCCTACTAAATGCTCACTAGATATTAGTTTTTTCAGAGAGTAAAGCTTCCTTTAATACTCCGCTTTTCTTTGACCATACTGTAATTTTGGTACAACACCTATTTGACTTTTAAGGGAGGAACATTTATTTTAGGTTCAATAACTTCCTAGTTGATATGGAAAGCTTTGAAGGAGCAATCACCAAAGGACTTAACTTCAACATCCGTGGTCAAAAAAATCTACATTTGTTTGAGAAAGATGTAGCAGTTAAAGAACGTGCTTAGGAAAATAAATAAAAGGAAGTTTAACGTCACTCATTTGGTAGTCTTTAAGGCGAAGAAGAAATTGAATAGTATTCAAAGCTCACTTTATCTTTCCCCTTCTAATGAGTTATTAAAAGATGAAGAAAAGATATCTTTGCTTAGATATAACCAGGCAAGTAAAATTAACGATTCTCTCTTAAAACAAAGATTCATAATCTAAAGATCAAGGAAGGAGATAAAACTTGAACATATTCGAAAAATTAGTGCTTTTAAGAAGAAATACAAATAGAATAGCATCTCTAATTAATAAGAATATGGCAATTTATTACCTTCCAATGCTAACATTCAATATGAAGCTTTCTCTTTTCTCTTTAACACTATTGGTTCTCCTACTAAAGTAGTCGCCTTTGTGACCACTCTCAAATCTTTTATTAAGGAACGCATATCTATACAAGAAGCTAATATATTGACTAGGCCATTCAATGCTAGTAATATGGAAGTTATTATGTTTACTCTTAACCCACAACAAGGCTCCAAAACCTAATGGCCTTAATGCCTTTTTTTTTTCAAAGAACCAAGTCTCACACAAAGATTTTGGTTATTGAGACAGTATTCGAAGTCTTTAGCAATGGAAGAATGTTAAAGGAATTGAGCAAGACATTTATATGCCTTATCCCTAAAGTATAATCCCCAAATTTAAGAAAGGATTTTAGACCAATTGGTTGCTGTAGACCATCTATAAAATAATCTACATTTTAATTGAGGATACATTGAAAACAACTCTTGCTTAATTGGTTAATTACTTCAAAGATGCTTTTATTAAAAGGAGATAAATTGGTAATAATATCTTGTTAGTTCAAGACTAATTTAAGAATAATAACAGGAAGCATTATACAAAAATTGTGCAATAACTTGGATTTTCAAAAGGCCTTTGATTCATTAGATTGGAACTTTATATGTAACACATCGAAAGCTTTCGAATTCCTTGCTATGTTTTTTATTGGAAAAAACAATTTGTTACCACCATATCTTATGGTATTTTTGTTGGTTTATGTCCTACAACCAATCAATTGGTTATAGTTTAGTGATAAAATAATTTAAATGCATTTTTATACATATTTAGATGTATAAAATAAAGTTTATAGGATAATTATACATTATTATAATGAGATTATAATTATGAGATTCACATTGAATTTATGTAATATCGCTAACTTTTTTGTAGTCATTATTCTATTAAGTCTGAACATTAATATAACATAAAAGACTAGAATATGTTATGTTTTTTCTTATAAAGACAGTAATCGATCTCGTCGACTAAAGTATAGAGATACTTAAAAAATTAGAGTGGGTGCTTATTACATAACAAGTTCATTGAACTGACCCCATATGAGGAATTCATTTGGAACATTACTTGTATGTCAATAGAAATTCTCACTGTGATTAATGTATTAGTTATCATCTGACTTGAGATCTCTAAAGTTATCTTGTATAGGGATTACTATGTTTGATGCTACATATGATCTATTCAAATCATAGGTAGTTTAATTGGTAGTCATTAGATGAAGTATGAACTATATGAAGGTATTTAAATAATCAATGTAGCACCCCACTCTCGCAAGTCCCAAACCCAACATCGATGGGTGATGACCGAATCCGTGCCTCGCAAGGGTAGCGTGCTAGGACACTCACTTAGTCAAAACAAATCGGTATAAATTTTTTTTCTTTGATACCACAATCAAACATATTATGCGGAAGTCAATCATCACATAAGGCCCACTTTATTACATAAATATTTTCAATAGCCATTTGGGCCCTTTCACAAATACAATACACTTGAGTCATTTCGGAAAACCAATTTATACAAAAAATTGTAGAAAATACAATTAAATACAAAATAGAGAAATGCAACGTAGACGTGAACTGATCCCGATGATCGCAGCTCTGTCGATTCGACCTTAAGATCGATCCTTAAAAACCGGGTCAAAAATAAAAAATTTCAAGGATTGCAATACAGGATGCAACCTCGGGTCGTCTCACTTAATTGGAACCAAGTAAAAAAGGTCTAAGCTAGCCTAATTGTCATCAAGAACAAGCGAAGTTAGTAAGGAAAGGGGGGTTTTGTTTTTATGAAAACATTAACTACACTAAAATGCATTGTGAAAAGTATTTTTTTTGGTTTTTGGAAAAGAGAATGAAAAGATTAAAACAAGTGATAAAATCCTCTTGAAAATGAGCTTTGGCTATCACAGTTCAAAACTAATATGATGGGATTAGAAATCACTAAGTTTGAATGGTAAATCTTAAAGGGCTCTCTTTAAGTCCAAGATCTTGATCAATGAACTCCATTTCTCAAGATCCCATTGAGCGCTCTTGAGCCTCAGAACCTTAAAGGATTCTTTAAGTCCAAGGCTTTAATCAATGAACTTCATTGTTTAAAACCTTGTTAAAAGCATCTTAGTGTGTGCGATGGATTTGCCAATGCAATGGGTCAAATAAAATCTAGCATCAACTCAATATCAAACACAACTAGGAAGATAAAAGAGAATCAACAAGATCACATGTTGACATATATGAGACTTCATATATTTAAGCACAGAATTCTACATAAACAAATCCACAACACCTTACATTATTCAACGCTTAATTAAACTCTAATTAAGCAAATCTAACTACAAAGCAATAAACCCCAACTCAGTTGTTCATAACAAAGTATTTAAACGTGACAATGTAAACTACTAATCCAAACAACACATTAAATGTCAAACATTTAATTAAGCTATAATCGAGTAGCTTCATTACAAATTACAAGTCCTAGACCTAGGCGTTCATAAATCATAGCTAAACTATGGATTAAGCTACTCCCCTTTGAAGCTCGGTGAACTCCAACCATCACTGTATCTCCAGGAGAAAATGAATGCCTAACCCCGCATTATAACCTAAAAATTCACAACTCATGACGAATCCAAGTTACTCATGATGGAGTCGGCAGTGAAAATGGAAAACAAAACCTATGTGAAATTGTCCCCAGGGAACCCCGAGGGGAATCCTGGGTGGTAGACGTGAGTGCTTCCTCCTCTTCTCTCTTCGCTCGTTGGTCTCCTTTTTCTCCCCGAATGAATGTTGATCCCCTCCCCCCATCCTTTTTCTAACCTAATTCGGCAAGATTTAAAGGATGGGTCACGGGCCAGGTCGGCACAGTGAGAGGATTTTCTAAATTAAGTTCGGATACACGACTGTTCGCCGCGGCGAGATGATTTGTTAATGTCGCGGTGTGCTACTTTATTGGCGTCGCGGCATGCTCTTCTTGATCCTCGCCACGGTGAGATGCTTTGTAGGCGCCGCGGCGTGCTGCTTGCATTATTTCGCGGCGTGCAGACTTCTTCATGCGTCGTGACGTGTTGACTCTCCTCAACCTTTTGATTCTTTTTGTCCCCCTACAATATGAAACAACAATTTGCAGTATCAATTGTCCTTGGAAAAATTATGATGGAATTAATGTCAATTTGTGACAATTTTACTATCAAATTGTTTAAAGTGTAAGCTCACTGTAAGGGACTAATTAAAGCACAAAATCACAAATTAAGAGTCCAAAAGCACATTAAAAACTATGAAAGTGTAGCCAATTTATATAATAAACTTGGACTCAATCAAAGAGCTAGCTCGTCCTCTTATACTTTGAATCAAATTATCCAATTTCTTTATCAAAACATCCTTCTGAGCAAATAAAGCCACTATATTGCCTACTACACGAGCTACTATAGGTCATTTGGGATGCCTTTTTGTATGATATTGAAAACTGCTAGTGGCAATCTTGTCAATCATTTTGTAGGCTTGATCTGGCATTTTTCTCATTAAACTACCTCCAACTACAGCGTTGATGGTACTCTTGGTTGATGGGTTCATTCCTGTATAAAAAGTATTGACCTGTTGCCATGTAGAGAACCCATGACCAGGATAATGTGCCAACATATCCCGAAATCGCTGCCACACGTCATATAAACTTTCATTTTCATATTGACTAAAGGAAGTGATCTCATTCTTCGTCTTTCCAACCTTAGAATAAGGGAAAATTTTTTCCAAAATAATCTCATCATCTCATCCCATGTAGTAATCGATCCCAACAGTAAACTAGCCAACTATGCTCTGGCCTTATCCCTTAAAGAAAGTGGAAATAACCTTAATCTCACCGTATCTTTCGATACTCTATTCTGCTTGAACAAATCAAAAATATCCTAAAATGTCTCCAAATGGGTGTTCGGATCCTCCAAATTGAGATGCTCTCACCATGGATGTAATGTTGTGAGGAATCTCAAAACTCGTAGCTATGATCGTCGGTCTTATAATTGGAGGCATCGATCTATTGTTGTGTCCCATAGTCAAATCCATCATAGTTAACTCCCTTCTCTCTTTGATATGTGGCATCAACCTCTCCTCGTGGTGTTCGATTTCTACTAATTGCTCTTCTCTAGTCGTTTCTACTGTGTTGCTACTCCAAGCTAATATGGTTTCCTTACGCAACCTGCGAGCAGTTTTTTCAATCTCACTATCTGATAGCAAATTCTCAAGGTTTTGACCACAAGTGAGCATTAAAAAATGGAATAAATAAAAAGCAAATAATAACAGAGCTAAGAATGAAAAAAATAAAATAAAATAAAACACACCGATGTAAAACAGTCACGCAAACAACTAATATACGTAAATAAACAACAAAGCAAGAATTAAATTTGAGACAATTAATACCGTCTATTCTAATGAATCATAATAAGGAATTTATCCCCTAGCAATGGCGCCAAAAAATTGTTGCAGTCTAAACAAAACAATATAAATTAAATTCTATCTAGACTAATTAGAGGTAAGCGCACCCCGTCGACAAGTAATATAAATCAGTAAAAACCTGATATGTTACCCAAAGAAAAATTCCAACATGTAAGACAATTAAATTAAACGAAGAAAAATTAGTCGAACGATCAAGAATTGATTGGTTTGAAAAAAATAATAATAAAGTAAGGAAATAAAAGAAATATAAAAATTGCAAGGTATGAATTAAAATGATTAGATTTAAGTAAATGAAAAAAATTGATTACGGTATTAGATTTCAATTAGATTGGACACTAAAATAAAATTGTAACGTTGGATTGATTTAGGAAATACTTTACTTAAGCAAGTCAAACCAAATGCTCACGGTGTTCCCTTCTCTTCTAAATCCAAGTCACCACTTAGTTCATAGATAATTAGGAATAAAAGGCATTAAATATAGAAACCTAAAATTAAGTTTGTTAATCCTAGGTATCCTCACACAAGATCCTAAGGTTGGTCTACACTTTAGTCACAAGTATGTTGCTTAATTAAATTTTTGACAAATTAAATCCCATTGATTATGGCATTCAATCATTTAAGGTCCTAATTTAGGTTATCAAGCTAAATTAGGACAAACTATGTATTCAATTAAGCCAAAATCAATACAGTAAAAATTATACTAATCCAATATCAATCTTAACCTTAACCAAAAAGAAAAACTTACTCACGCATATTCATCGATATAACATAAATCATAGTCATAATATATGTTTGCATTGATTAAATATACACAATTAAAATAAATAAGGAATAAGATAAAGAAAACAAATTTAAACCATCCCCTTTATCTTTTTCCTGCAGCTGTAATTTTTTTTGCGTCGCTATCTTCGGTACGTCTTGGCCAAGGTCCTCTGGTCTCTCCATGCTAGCTTCTTAAAAGACCACTAGCTACAACATTTTGCTTCATCTCCACCAGCTCAATGTGTCTTCTTTCCACTAGCAACTAGATGTCAAGCCACCAACCTGTAATGTGTTTCACTAGCTACCAACGTTGTGCCACTTGCTGCCAACATGTGTGTGAAGAATATTAGGTGATGTAGCGTGAGTGCTGGAGTAATCCTCCTCCTAGATGCCTTCCTTCTTTCAGCCAACCTTACATATGTTCTCCACAAGTTGCTTCCTATGTTGAGCCACCTCCTGTTTAATTCTTTTATGTCTCCACACTACTCCCCATTTCTCACACACCTTTCACCAGCTTGCTTCAACATTTGTGTATCTTTTTATTTAGTCCAGCTGTCAACATTGTTCTACTTCAACTCCCCAACTGCTAACGTGTGTGTCGTTGTGCATGGAGAGTCTTAAGAGAGGGTTGTAGCATTGTTTTTGTTGAGAATTTTTGCTGCAGAGGTATTCACAAGGTGTGTCCCCCACCATTGGAGGCTTATAAGTGGCTTTTTATCTTCTTGCATGCATCACTAGAGAGGTGTTATTAGAGGCTAGCTATTAGTCAATAAAGGATGCTATATTTTGATGTGTGTAAGCTATCTTGTGTGAAGAGTGGAAGGGTAGCTTGATTTTTTAGGCTTATGCATGCTTTTATGGAAAGTGGAGGCTTTCTTCTTTTTTTAAGCTTCAAAGAAGGCTACTTTCCTAAATAAAATAGAGGTTGATTTTTCTTGTAATGGAGGGCTGATTTTGTAGTGGGGAATGAGTTCTACATGGGCTGAAATAATTAGAAGGTGGGGGCTGATGTTGATCCTTGGCTGGTCGGAATAAATTTTCCAAGGTCAAATTTGATAGTACATAAAAACTAAATGGTGATGATTTAGGTGCTGAAATTTTATCACTATCTTTGTCTTTGAGTTAGCTTCAATATGAGACTTGAATCACAAGATTTTGCCATCTGAGCCAAAAGTTATGATTAAAACACTGTGAAAAGGTCATTCTAACGATCCAAAATCTGACGCAAATTTTGGGAACTTATTTCTCCTAAAGTCCAGCTCAAAAAAATCTACAATTGGTCTCAAAAAATTCTATCAATGAGTCAAGAATTTAAGTATAAACTTTTAGAATTTTTGGATAAACCAATCTCAAGATAAAAATCCTACAATGACTAAAGATCAAATCTATCAAAAACCCAAAAACAATGCAATTCGAGTCTATTTGTTTCGTTTATGCATTTTACATCAACGAACCTCGAATAATGATGAAACATGATAAACCAGGCATATATGAACATAAAATGAATGTAAATGACTTTGAATTAAGTTCTAAATAGCCACTCAAAATGTCCATTAATAGAAAATTCTTGAATTTTGTTTAAAATATTAGGTTGTAACTTTAAAAATCCACTTTGGAATTCAATTCCTAAATATTTTACATTTTGTTATTCTATTTTAACCTTCTTTTTGCTTAAAATTAATCCTTTTTCTTTACAACGTTGAAGAACAATTTTTACCTTTTTTAAATGATCCATTTCATCTTGATTAGAGTAAATGATTATATCATCAATATAGGCAAAGGTAATTCTTCTAATCCTTCAAGATTATTATCTATAAATCGTTGATAAATACTAGGTGCTTGCTTTAATCCAAATGGTAATACATTCCATTGATAGTGTTTTTGAGGTGGACATGTAAAAGTAGCTAAAGGTTTTGTATTTTCATGTAATCTAAGTTGCCAATATCCTGATTTTGCATCTAAAGTTGTAAACCATGTATGTCCTTTGAGTTTATTAATAATATAATCTTTGCATGGAAGTTTATAGGCATCACCAATAGTAGCTTCATTAAGTTTTTTATAATTTATGGCCATCCTACGTTTTCCTCGTTTTTGTTCAGCTGAACTATTGACATAAAATGCAGGGGCCGAATGTTTGCTAGTACTTGGTGAAATTAAGTGTTTAGTTAATAAATATGAACATTCTGTAATAAATTCTTGTACATCCTATTGTGTGTAAGGTATATTGTTCTAAACATTTGTTTCTTGTGTTGGATCTTTTAATTTTATTACAATTAATTGTTGATTCTAGTTTTTAATTGGGTCAAGAGGATTTTCTCTACAGACATTTTCTAGTAAGGTATCAATTTCAAGTTGAATAGACATATTGTTGAGAAGATAGAAATGAAGATATTCTCGTTTGGTGGTTACTAATTGTAATGTTTGATAATATATAGTATGATAAATAGGAATTTTCAGAATTATTGATTTTCGATTTAGAGTTTTAATATTTGGATTTCTTAAGGTAATATAATGTAAATATTGACAAAATGGATTATATAATTTTAAAAAATTATTGCCTAAAATTAGTGGTAATCCTGATTCTTGTTGATAAATGGATGGTACTAAAAATGTAAATTTTCTATTATGATATTATTATAATAACTTACATACCAAATACATTTAAAGCTTTGATCTGCTATTCGTATTTGTAATGGGTTTTCTAGTTTTTTTTTCAATTATTGAATAATTATTTTGAGGCAATACAAATAGTTGCTCCAGTATCTATGTATGCATTCAAATTTTTATTCTGAATTATTACTTGAATAAAAGTTGTTTTCTTATTCAACTAGGGATTTTGATGTTTCTGTGTAAGATTTATAATGATAGATAGAAGAAATAGTTGGATCTGTATTATAATCAGATTATATAGGTTCTAAATCTGCTTGAATGACAGAGTTTAATATATTGATTTTTTCTTTAAATTTATTAGTTGGATGTTTTCTTTTTGCACAGGTATTTGCATAATGACCTTCTTCTTTACATAACCAACATAATCATGATTTTTCCTTTTATGGGCAATCCTTTCTTTTAGGTTTAAATTGTCGATATTTATATCATCTAAATTGTTTTTTATATGGGATATATGGTCATCGTTTGTAATAATGCGATGGATATTGTTTCCATCAATAAGAATTATATGGTTTCTTCTTTTTCTTTTTATATGTAGGTGTTTTTGTTTCACATCCATATTGTTGTGGAACTTTTGCATAGTTTGAACAACAAGGTTGAATGTCTTTATGTCTTAATGTACGTTGTAATTTTGACTCAAAACATTATTCAGCTAAAATTCTTAAGTAACTAGAATAGCTCCACCTAAATTATAAACAACTACTCAAGTAGCTCTTTTCACATATATATTCGTCTAGATAACAAATATTACATATACGCATATTATTTAAATGCCATAGAGCTTTTAGTCATTTGTTATGTGATGCTTCTTTTTTAAAGGAAAGGATATCTTTTCCTAAAATTTCTTTGTAAATTTGTCCTGCTATGAATTCTAATGTTTGCATATTGTTAGAAGTTTGTTGATATGCATGGGTATTTTTAAATGCTTTAACATTATCTAAGAGGAAGGATTGTATTATACCAGTTGTTTTATAGGTGATAAAATTCCATAATAATTTTTTATTTTCTAATTCTCCAAATGGTTTTTCAATTTGAAGTATTAATTGTATTTTATTTGTCTATTCAATGAGTAATTTTTCTAGTCGTAACACAAAATCTAGATTTAGGACTCCATTATGACCTAAAGAAATGTGTTTTGGTGTGTATTCAATAGGATATTTTCATATTTTGGATCCTTTTTGATAATAGCCATGATGATTTAAAAATTCATCAGATCTCCATTTATATGACTCTTGTTAATCCTTTTTACATTTATCTCCACTTACATGTTCTTTTTTTACATGTTGTCTTCCTACTTGTGATTCTTTAGCTTGACTACTTTCTGGTTGATCTTCATCTAATGAGTGGATTGGCCGTAGGTTCTCCCATGCACTCAGAAATGACGCCGGGAGACGTCGCTAACCAATGAATGTGTGGTAGACTTAAGTAATTTGATTTCGCCCTACCTTCAACTTGAGGTTTGGGTAGCAAAGATACCACTTTGATTTCACCTTGGGCTATGGTTATTTTGTTCAATTTTTCATCTAATCTTTATTAAAAAAAATTTCCTTGCGCTATAGTTATTTTGTTTAATTTTTCATCTAATCTTTGTTCTAATTTTTGAATACTTTCTATTACTATTTAAGTAATTTGATTCCGCCCTACCTTCAACTCACGTTTTGGGTAGCAAAGTGGTATCAGAGCTCAGGTATGGGCCTGAGGCTTGCCCCATATCGTGAGTTCGAATCCTAGTGAGTCGATTTGGCCATAGGTTCTCCCAAGCACTCAAAAATGACGTTGGGAGACATTTGCTAATGACACAACCTGCCTTTAAGACCGTGTTGGCACTAGGGAATGGGTAGGCTTAATGCCACCAAAACTCGTAGTAAGCCTATTTTTTTACTATATTCTACTGAAATTTCTACATGACCCATTCGTTTGTCTGATTAATCCTTATACCTGTTTAAAAGTTTTGAAAGAAGTAAGGATCCCAATCTACAATTCTTACATACATTATCTACGTATAATCTACCAATCTATTATCATATCATATCATTAACTGACATCATTCTCAATAAAATAGCATATCCATACATGTATCATGTACATATGATTATGACAAACCATGGAGCAGCTATAAGAATCTGCAATTTACATCATGCCAAAAAATTTACTTGTCTGTTTATCCAAACGAGTCTCAAAAGGCTTGGATTTCTCTCTCGTACGATCTGCTAATACCCTGAAATGATGATAGTGAGAGGTGAGTCTACAACATGACTCAGTGAGATATAAATATGCTACCATGCTTGTGAGGCTAGGTAACACAAGGCTAGCTTCACAAGAATGGTCTATGGCATTCTAAGCAACAGTATATGGCATCAATGAATAAACAGGTAGTAACGTCAAATGCGACAATCACATGAGTATCAATAACAAAGCTCAATGTGAATTGCTCTAAAAAAACATGAATCTGGTTTCTGATGTCTTTCTGAATTTTTGGGTTCTTTCTTTGGTAAAATTCTATAGGATTTCTAATTGTAAGCTTTCTCATTTCTAATTTCTGATTTTTTTCTAATTTTTTTAAGAAGAGACAAAGGCATGTTATTACGACATATCTTCCCTTTTTTTATTCTAGACAAGGTTGGCCTAACCTTTCCCTTGGAGGCCTACCCTCTCCAGGTAGGATCCGAATCTAGCCCATCACCGACGGGTTACCTATGTGTACATTGTCTGATAATACACTCCATCAGCTGGGTATCCTATGAACTCACCAATCATGGCTAACAAGAAAAATGTGATTCATCAAAAAATTGCAATTAATAGGTTCAACATAACAAGGGGACCAGAAGATGCAAAGAGAATCTGAATATCATCTAGTCAATCAGGCATACAACATGCTAGGTTCAATCACTTGGAGTCATATATCGAATAAGTCATACAGGTTCAAGAACAATTCAACAAGCCACAAGATAAAAGAGAAGGATTACTACACAAGTATAGTAGTATGATTATACTAACCTCGACTGTCTCAGGGGTTTTGATCTCTTTTCTAATTTTCTTGAACTTGAGAGGTATTAGGTATGACCTCTAGTTCTATTCCTTGTCTAATTTCACAAGCTATTGGGTAACATGCATGAAATTTTCATATACCCGCATTAGTAATTCTTACAAAAACCTCATTTCTTAACACATATCATTAAAAATTTATATTTTATTCACTAATTCATCTACATAGGTCTCATTTGTGAAGGCATAACTTTTCATAAATATGTCCAATGTTTTTCAAACTTTCCATAACTCTAGTTAACACATAAATTCACATTTTTTTCTTTTATTAGCATTTTCTAATTCGGTCATTAAGGAATCCAAAATATCCCATTTATAGTCAGCCTTAATATTTAGTCATGAGTTGGACCCTTCTTGTCTCAAATCCTTATAACTTATGCATTTATCATGCAATTAAGGTGATTCAAATATCCATTTTCAATAGACCCATATGGATATCACATATCCAAGGATGGCTCAAAAATCATGAAATTTGCATTTATTGTGATTTTTATAAGTTGTCCTATTTTTGTTCTCTTCTATGTCACTAAGGTTAGTAACACCCTCCACTTATTTAGCCATATCTCACAGAATACTTCCAATTAAAATTCCCTTTATACAAAACTCAGATGACACATTTTCAAGCATTTCATAATCAGAACTCATCACCCAATTCTAACTCTAAAGTCCTCAAACAATTAACTTTCATTTCATGTTTCAATCCCGCTGGTATTTTGAACCAGTTTCAATTTGGGGCCTATTTTATTTGTTTGGCTCACCTAAATTCGTGAAAACATTCAGGGATACAGTAGACATCTGTATCTAAAACTTCTAAGTATTGAGTTTCTAAAAATTCATACATTAAACAACTCAAAAAAAGTTTAAGGAGGACCTATGAATCTGTCTCCATTGATAGCTTGAACTCCAAAACTCTAGTTTTTGATTTAGTCCCAAATCACCATAAAAAATGAAATTTTCCTCATGTTAATTTGTCATTATACATCAAAGAATAAGAATTCATCATCAAGGTCATCAAACCCATAAATTCCATCAAATGAGTTTCATAGCCATGAAAAAGAAGAGGGAGAAACTAAACTTCAATCGGTAGAATCAAGTGTCAGGATCGAGGCTTACCGTTTTGTGTTGACTGATTGGATTGATTCTCCATCACATTCTTGTTACAAAGGTTGAAAACCTTGAAAGAGAGCTTCCATGGTGATTTTTGTAGGTGAGAGAGGAGGAAGAAGACAAGGTTTTGTCTTATTTATACCTAGCTTCTTTTATAAGCCACATTGTTCATTATTTATAAAAATGCCCCTCTTGGACTGGTTCTTTAAAATTCGTTCGTATAAATTCCTATGACCACCGAAAAAGTGCCATTCATCATTAATTTGATGTCACCAAAAATTATAGTTCACACTATTTTTTTTCGGTGTAACGGGTAAATCAGATACCGGGTGATACAGCAAAGCAGCGAATGCATGGTAGACTTATGTAATTTCATTTTGCCCTACCTTCAACTCGATTTTTGGGTAGCAAAGATAGTTAATTAATTTTAAGTAATCAATCAATTAATTATATACTTAATTAGTAGATTTATTATATATAAATTATATTTAATTTAAAAAACATAAGAAATAAAGGAAAATTATAAATTATATTTAATTAAAAATGATAAATAGAAGAAGAAATAACAGAGGAAAAACTGAACCGTCGGATTATTTTGATGGTAAATAAAAAAAGAAAACAAAATAAAATACGACAGGATGGAATTATGTATTCGTCTATCCCGTTCGTCCTTAATATTATTGTTGGGTCCGGATCCCGTTTCCTATCTCGAGGCGACCGCTCGGGGTCGTCGAGTAAAGATCCCACGGGGGAAAGGGGTCGAAAACATTCAAATTTAAAGGATCAGCAGCGGAGAAAAAGGCGGGTTTGTCGCGGCGACAAAATACTCGCCTCAGGGATGCCTCGCAGGAGAGGGTTCGCCATGGTCGAACCTTGGCTTCGTCGCGGCGAGCTCTCCTGGGACACACTGTGACGAAAGACCAACATCACAGGCTTGCCGCGGCGAGCTCCCAATTTCTGAAACCTGGCTCCCAACATTTGCACATTCCATACTAACACATACACATTCATTCTAACTAAAAGTCAAACGCACTCATATACAAAAGGAACTTCAATTCTTTATGTCATTACAATTCAAAGAGATTGAACAAACTTTGCTAACATAACACAATAAATATCAAAGTTTAAAACAAAATACATAAGGATGCTCAATGTTGATATGCTTGGAAAACTAACCAAAATCACTAACTTAGTACAAAAGCTTCTAACTATCTTAAAGTTTCCGATGCCTTGCAAGGATCAACGATCTTCTCATTCTACACCTGAGGAGTGGGAGGTAATGGGGTGAGCTGCGAAGCTCAGTGGCTTATACATTTATAGCCATTGGCAACGAGCCACACACTCAAGCATATATATACATAAATATGTAGTAATTCAACACTTAACAATTTACTCACAATCTTATAGCTACCAAAATGTCATAAAAAAGAATATGTCATGTAATTTCTGCATCACAAGATAACAATTAATTATGCATCATGCCTAACAAATCAATAATGAAATGCGTAACAAATGGCTCGAGAGTTTCGTGGAACAAAGCAGATAAATCGAAGTTTATACCGTGAACAAAACGAGTCTAATTTCTTAGGATCTCGTGGCCTCGAGCTGGCAGCCAGGAGAAGGCTATATTTCGACGTACACGTGACTAACGAAACATTCCTCTCTTGCCCAAAAAAAGCACATATTCATCTCATGCTCAAATCATTTTATCAAATGCTTTCATACTTTTCATGCTCATCATGCTTCCATATATTTTCATTCATACAAAATGTCGTGATACTTTTCAAGGCAATACATAATCACATTCACAATGCATTTTCAATAATTTCCATAATTCAAAACAAGCAATGTCACACACACACATGCAAGCAAGCAAGACAATTTGTCTATACACAACAACTATAAATATATTACCCACCAATATCGCTTGATAATCCAAGCTCAATACTGTCCTTCCTCTTACGATTAGGTCGGCTTGGTTTCCTATAACAAACCAATTTCTCATTTAAACAACATTCAAAGGAAATTCATAAAGCTTTGAAAATCAAAAGTACTAAAATCTACCCATAACCCTTTCAAAACTTGACTTTTGGGTCAACTTTTCCATGATCATTATGATCAGATAAATGAAGAAATTTGGTAACACTTCCTTCTATAAAAATGTTCTTCATTGTCTTAAGTTTCTAACGAAACCAAACTCATTCCATTTGGTTCAGGAACATGGAATTTATACCCCATTCATGTTGGGACTAACCTTATGCTGAAACTATAATCTATAAGTTATACCCCAATCATGTTGGGACTAACCTTATGCTGAAACTATAATCTATACTCAAATTCCATCCAAACTTTGATATCTTTAGAGACTGATTCAAAACTTCCTTTATTCATAACACTTGTTGCATTATGTCTCTAGTTTACAACGAAACAAAAATCACCTCATTTGGACATCTATAGCAAAATGTATGCCCAAAATACCGAAGGATGTCTGTGCTGGAAAACAGAAGCTCACCGAGGTGAAACTGTCGGAGATCGCCGCGGTGAGGGCAAAAGTTCGCAGCGGCGAACATGTCCAGAAACCTCTCGAAACCTTGTTTTTCAGCATTCTTCATCTATATACTTCACATATTTCAAATACAACTCATCTTAACACTAAATCATCATTCCTACTTCAATTCTAAACTCATTCCAACCCAAAATCATTCACAAACACAACAAAATAAAAAACCCTAGAAAATCAAAACACTTTCGTACATCATTCAACCTCATTTTCACTTCCAACTATCATTAAACATGGTTAATCCAACCAATGAAGAAGGAAAGAATGCTTGCACTTACTTGTTTAGCTTCAAACTCCTCAAGTTCTACAAGATCTTCAAAACCCTAAGTCTTTCCCCTTCTTTTCTTCTCACACCCACGACACTCCTTCTCTTCCTACAAACCAATCATTTCTTCTTCTAATTTACCCTCTTAATGATAGAAAAAGACCCTTATGCCCTTCCACTTATGCCTTATAACTTAAAGGATTAAGTGATTTACCAAAATTACCCCTCATGCATTCTTACTACATTTATACTTTAATTCCATTAATTAAATCCAAGATAATTCCTCCTAACATTGACATGCTAATTACTCCAAAATAATAAATCTAACTAGACCTCAAAATAAATTAAATCATGCTTAATAAAATAAAGTAATAAAATTTCGGGGCCCAACATTTCTCTCCCCCTTAAAGAAAATTCTTACCTGAGTCTACAAAGAGGTGCGGATACCTCTCCTTCATTGCTTCCAAAGTCTCCCATGTAGCCTCCTCTGTCGAATGGTTTCTCCAAAGAACTTTGACTAACTAAACTGTCTTGTTCCTGAGGACCTTTTCCTTGGTGTCCAAAATTTTCACTAGTTGCTCTTCATAAGTCAAATCCTCCCTTAACTGAACTTCTGAAGGTTGAACTATATGTGACGGATCAGATCGATACCTTCTCAACATTGATACATGGAAGACATTGTGAATCTTAGACAATTTTGGTGGCAAGGCTTACTTATAGGCCAAAGGCCCAATCTTCTTAATAATCTCATACGGGCCTATATACCTCGGACTAAGCTTGCCCTTCTTACCAAATCTCAACACTCCCTTCCATGGAG
>JANJEY010000007.1:42788061-42808416 GCA_024703695.1 Erythroxylum cataractarum
CCGTAGGCCGTCTGTGCACACGATAAAACGTGAACGAAAGTAACACACGAAAATATAAAACCACGACAATAAACAGCTGCAGACTTACCAATCATCAGGGCAGGAAAAAGAAGTGACCAAAGCTGGAAACGAAAGAAGTGAGAGAGCAGAGGAAGGCAAGGGCAAAGAGGAAAAACAAAGAGAGAGAAAGTTTTGCGGAAGAGGAGACAACATTCAATGAACAGATATAAGCCATCGAAAGGACATGGATTGCGTGGTCGCCCGAGGACACAACATTCAATGAACAAGATAAGCCGTTAGATTAAATGCATGGGCGGGATGGATTGCGTGGTCACCTCACGACACAACATTCAATGAACAAGATAAGTCGTCATATTGAATGGACGGTCGGGATGCATTGCGTGGTCGTCTCAAGACACAACATTCAATGAACAAGATAAGCCGTCAGATTAAATGGACGAGTGGGATGCATTGCGTGGTCGTCCATCCAAACTCGCTCTTAGTATATATACTTCATAATAATTAAAATAAATAATAATTACATAATGAACAATTATTTAATAATAATAATTACTAAAAACGTAATAATTAATAATTACTAATAACATTAATGAAAAATTTTAATATAGTTAACAATGAACATTGTTGTAATTAATAATCAAATAATAATTATTAACTGATTCTAATAGCATACTTTCAATCAATTATATTGAATTAAACAATTAAAAATTATATCTTTTTCATAGGCTTGACACTTAAGTCACACCTGTAAATCCTACAGGATAATGAACTTAATTATATAAAAAAATTTAGGTGTGAGAATTAAGTGAATCTTGTCACTCTACACTTAATTAATGTTAAGTAATAAATCTATTAATTATCAAAGATAATAAATTTGGTAATCAATTAATCTTATTTTAATTTTGATTGCCTATTATTATAAAGTTAATTAACTATGAATTCATAGGCATTAATTAAGTGTCACTATGACAATGATATTTTTCGTTTCTTAATTAAATATATTTAAAGGATAGTTAATTAATTAATTTTGTATAATTAACAATAATTAAAATGTAACGAATTCATTGATTTATTAAATTATAATTTATTTATAAATTAATTATTTATCATTAACTATTAAGTTTATTCAATTATAATTAAAAATTATTAATATCTAACTAATTAATTGATGTATTAAAATATAATTGATAGATTAAGTAGTTAATGTTAATATTTAATATATATGTTAGTTATAACCCTGTATTATTAATTTTTAATTTTTATTAATTATTATACACGAATATTTAGTACATATGTAACTTTTCAAATGTTAAGTAGTCACACCTGTGACTTAATAGTCACATGCATGACTTTCATGCATATTATTTGGTTTTTCTTGTTAGGAGTTAATTAACACCTATATGATGTTATAACATATTTCATTAAATAATTAGTTAATTAATTAAAATATTATTAGCTTATTGATTAATTATAACATAATTAATTGATTGATAAATTATAATGTACTTAACAGGCATAAAAATATAATTAATTAGTTAAAATATAATTAATTAATTTTGTTAAAATTAATAATAATTAAGATATAATAAATTACCTTATTTATTCAAATATGATTTATTTATAAATTAATTATCCATGATTAACTATTAATTTTATTCAATTATAATTAATCATACTTTATATATAATTAATCAATTAATGCATTAAAATATAATTAATTGATTAAGTAGTACATGTTAATATTTAGTATAAATATTAGTCATGACCAGCATTATTAATTGTTAATTATTATATACTAATATTCACCATATATATATCGTTTCAGTATATACACACCTTAAGTACTTCCGTCTATATTATATATCACCACATTATTGTTGTCACGATCATGCTTATGCATGATCGTACAATTTCAACTGATTCTTTGGTGTCATGATCATGCTTCTGCACAATTGTGCTTTTCCTAATATCTCCTCAATGTCACGATCGTGCAAATCCTCTAAGGGGTACTCTATCACGATCGTGCACTCTTTTGAACCCCCCCCTTTCCTCTCTTTTGCTTAATTAATTTAAAATTAATTTACTAATTAAATTATTATAATTAATAGATTTATTACTTATTATTATTCAGTTAATTATGTGCCAATTCATAGGCCTGAATTAAGTGTCACTGTGACAAAGATGTTTTTATTTCTTAATTTAATATATTTAAAGTATAGTTTATTAATTAATTTTAATATAACTAATAATAATTACAATATAATAAATTCATTGATTTATTAAATTATATTTTTTTTGTAAATTAATTAATTATCATTAATTGTTAAGTTTATTTAGTTATAATTAAAAATTATTAATATTAATTAACTAATTGATGTATTAAAATATAATTAATAGATTAGGTAGTTAATGTTAATATTTAATACTCCCTCCTATCCAAAATAAAAGTCGTTTTAGAGAGAAGCACACTTATTAAGAAAACTAATAAAATGTTTAATATACCCTTATTAATGGTGTTACTCATGTGAAAGAAATTACATGTTGAACTGCCTTGAAAATGCAATCTGTGTAATCAAGATGTGAGAGAAATTAAAGGGTAATTTTGGAAGTAAAATTATAAGCATGCATGAAAAGTCACAAACGACTCTTATTTTGAATAATTAAAATCCCTCTAAAACGACATTCATTTTGGATAAGAGGGAGTATATATGTTAGTCATGACCCTACATTATTAATTGTCAATTTTTATTAATTATTATATACTAATATTCAGTATATATGTAACTCTTCAAATGTTAAGTAGTCACACATGTGAATCATCACAGGTGTGATTGTCATGCATCTAAATTTTGGTTTTTCTTGTTCGTAGTTAATTAATACCTATATGATGTTATAACATCTTTTATTAAATAGTTAGTTCATTAATTAACATATTATTAGTTTTTTGGTTAATTATAACATAATTAATTGATTAGTTAATTATAATTTACGTACTTAACATGCATAAAAATATAATTTATTAATTAAAATTGAAATTAATAATAATCAAGATATAATAAATTAACTAATTTATTCAAATATAACTTATTTATAAATTAAATATCTATGATTAACTGTTAAATTTATTCAGTTATAATTAATCATAATTTATATATAGTTAAATAATTGATGCAGTACAATAAATTATTTGATTAAGTAATACATGTTAATATTTAGTATAAATATTACTCATGACCTACATTATAAATTGTTAATTATTATTAATTATTATATACTAATATTTAGTATATATAAACCTTTTTAGTATATACATAGCTTAAGTACTCCCACCTATATTATGTATCTCGACACTCTCGCTTTTCGTGTAATTCTAACTGATTCTTCAAGCACGATCATGCTTTTCCCGATATCTCCTTAATGTCACAATCATGCTTGTGCACGATTATGCAAATTCTCCCACCTATATCATGCACAATTGTACAATTCCAACTGATTCTTCGGTGTCACAATCGTAGATTTTTCTCAATGTCACAATCGTGTAACTTACCATTGTGGAGGAAAAATCGGGTTGTTTGTACTCCTTATCTTACTTTGTTGGAAGGTCGGTGTCTTCAACTGATTCTTCGCTAACTCAATCGTGCTTTTCCAGACATCTCCTCAATGCCACAATTGTGCAAATCTTATAAGGGTTACTTTATCACGATCGTGCACTCTTCTAAACTTCCCTCTTTGTTCTTCCTCTTTTTTGCTTAATCTATGATTTCTAACTTATGTCCTCACTATGCCCTCTTCATTTTTACTTCCATTTTACCTTAACTCACTCCGATACAAATCAAAATCTAACACTGATTTAATTTGAAATTAATCTAAAATTCATAAAAATAATTACATTTAATTATTAAATATAATTTATGTATAATTAATTTAATAATTAATTTATAATTAATACATTGATTACTTATTATTATTAATTAACTATAAATTCATAAGCGTTAATTAAGTGTCACTGTGACAATAATATTTTTGTTTCTTAATTAAATATATTTAAAGTATAGTTAAATAATTAACTTTGATATAATTAATAATAGTTAAAATGTAATGAATTCAACAATTTATTAAACTATACTTTATTTATAAATTAATTATTCATCACTAACTATTATGTTTATTCAGTTATAATAAAAATTACTAATATCTAACTAATTAATTGATGTATTACAATAAAATTGATACATTAAGTAGTTAATGTTAATATTTGACATATATGTTAGTCATGAATTGCATTATTAATTGTTATTTTTATTAATTATTATATACTAATATTCAATAAATATGTAACTCTTCACTAGTTAAGTAGTCACACCCGTGACTTAATACTCGCAGGCGAGACTGCCATGCATATTATTTGGTTTGGTTTTTCTTCTTAGCAGTTATTAAATAGTTATTTAATTAATTAAAATAGTATTAGTTTGTTGATTAATTATAACATAATTAATTGATTAATTAATTATAATATACGTAACATGTATAAAAATATAATTAAATAATTAACTAATTAATGAATTTTTCTGAAATTAAAAATAATTAAGATATAATAAATCAACTTATTTATTCAAATATAATATTCTTATAAAATAATTACCCATGATTAACTGTTAATTTTATTAATTTATAATTAATCATAATTTTTATATAATTAATCAATTGTTGCATTAAAATATAATTATTTGATTTAATAGTACTTGTTAATATTTAGTATAAATATTACTCATGGCCCACATCATACACTCACGCCTATATTATGCACGATCGTGTAATTCTAACTAATTCTTCAGTGTTAAACATGTTCTTGCTTTTTCAATATTTTGTCAATATCACGATCATACTTGTGCATGATTGTGTACATCCTCTTAGGGTTTCTATGTCACGATCGTGCAACTCTTCCAAACCTCCCTCTTTGTTCTTCTGCACTTTTGCCTAATCTAGGAGTTCTAACTTATGTCTTCACTATTTCTACTTCATTTTTACTTCCATTTCACGACAACTCATTTCAATACAAATCAAAATCTATCATTGATTTAATTTGAAATTAATCTAAAATTCATAAAAGTAATTACCCTTAATGATAGATAATTACTAGGAAAATAAAATTTTATTAAATATAATTAATAGATTGATTACTTATTATTATTAATTAATTATAAATTCGTAAGCGTTAGTTAAGTGCCACTACGACAATGATATTTTTTCATTTCTTAATTAAATATATTTAAAGTATAGTTAAATAATTAATTTTGATATAATTAATAATAATTAAAATGTAATGAATTCATTAATTTATTAAACTATATTAATTTATTAAACTATACCTTATTTATAAATTAATTACTTATCATTAATTATTAAGTTTACTCAGTTATAATAAAAAATTATTAATATCTAACTGATTAATTGATGTATTAAAATAAAATTGATAGATTAAGTAGTTCATGTAAATATTTAATATGTAAGTTAGTCATGACCCTGCATTATTAATTTTTATTTTTATTAATTATTACATACTATTATTCAGCCTATATGTAACTCCTCAATAGTTAACTAAGTCATAGGTGTGACTGTCATGCATATTATTTGGTTTTTCTTGTTAGTAGTTAATTAACACCTATGTGATGTTATACCATCTTTTATTAAATAGTTAGTTAATTAATTAAAATATTATTAGTTTGTCGATTAATTATAACATAATTAATTGTTTCATTAATTATAATATACTTAACATGTATAAAAATATAATTAATTAATTAACTAATTAATTAATTTTGCTGAAATTAATAATAATTAAGATATAATAAATTAACTTATTTATTCAAATATAATTTACTTATAAATTTATTATCCATGATTAACTGTTAATTTTATTATGTTATAATTAATCATAATTTCTATATTATTAATTGATTGCTGTGTTAAAATACAATTATTTGATTTAGTTGTACATATTAATATTTAGTATAAATATTACTCATGACCAATATAATGCACTCCTGCCTGTATTATAGATGATCGTGTAATTCTAACTGATTCTTGCACGATCGTGCTTTTCTCAATATGCTCTCAATGTCACGATTGTGCTTGTGCACGATTAATCCTCTGATGGTTACACAGTCATGATCGTGCAGCTCTTTCGAACCTCCCTCTTTGTTCTTCCTCTCTTTTGTTTAATCTACTATTTCTAGCTTATATCTTCACTATTTCTACTTCATTTTTACTTCCATTTCACTGCAGCTCATTCCAACACAAATAAAAATCTATCACTGATTTAATTTGGATTTAATCTAAAAGATTAATAAATACTAGAAAAATAAAACTATATTAAATATAATTAAATATAATTGATACATAATTAATTTACTAATTAATGGATTGATTAATTAATATTATTAATTAAATATAAATTCATAATCGTTAATTAAGTGTCGCTGTGACAATGATATTTTTTAATTATATATATTTAAAGTATAGATAATTAATCAATTTTGATATAATTAATAATAATTAAAATGTAACGATTTCATTATTTTATTAAACTATACTTTATTTACAAATTAATTATTTATCATTAACTATAAAGTTTATTCATTTATAATAAAAATTACTAATATCTAGCTAATTAATTGATGTAGTAAAATAATATTTATAGATTAAGTAGTTAACGTTAATATTTAATATATATGTTAGTCATGACCTTGCATTATTAATTGTTATTTTAATTAATTATTATATATTAATATTTAGTATATATGTAACTCTTCAATAGTTAAGTAGTCGCACCCATGACTTAATGGTAATAGGCATGACTATCATGCATATTATTTGGTTTTTCTTGTTAGCAGTTAATTAACAACTATTTGATGTTATAACATATTTTGTTAATTAAACAATTAATTATTTAAAATATTATTAGTTTGTTGATTAATTAAAACTAATTAATTGATTTTTCTGAAATTAATAATAATTGAGATATAATAAATTAACTTATTTATTCAAATATAATTTACTTATAAATTAATTATCCATTTTTAACTATTAACTTTTTAAGTTATAATTAATCATAATTTTTATATAATTAATTAATTGTTGCATTAAAATATAATTATTTGATTTAGTAGTACATGTTAATATTTAGTATAAATATTAATCATGACCCACATAATACACTCCTGCTTGTACAAAATTCTAGTTGATTCTTCGGTGTCACGTTTGTGCTTATGCATAATCGTGCTTTTCTCAATATCTCCTCAATGTCACAATCGTGCTTGTGCACGATCATGTAAATCCTCTAAGGGTTACTCTGTCACAATCGTGCAGCTCTTTCGAACCTCCCTCTTTGTTCTTCCTCTCTTTTTCTTAATCTATGATTTCTAACTTATGTCTTCACTATTTTCACTTCATTTTTACTTCCATTTCACCTCAACTCATTCTAATACAAATCAAAATCTATAACTAATTTAATTTGAAATTAATCTAAAATTCATAAAAATAATTACACTTAATGATTAATAATTACTAGAAAAATAAAACTCTATTAAATATAATTAAATATAATTAATTTACTAATTAATTTATAATTAATAGATTGATTACTTATTATTATTAATTAACTATAAATTCATAAGCATTACTTAAGTGTCACTGTGATAATGATATTTTTCATTTCTTAATTAAATATATTTCAAGTTTAGTTAATTAATTAATTTTTATGTAATTAATAATAATTAAAATGTAATGAATTCATTAATTTGTTGAGCTATACTTTATTTATAAATTAATTATTTATCATTAACTATAAAGTTTATTCAATTATAATTAAAAATTACTAATATCTAACTAATTAATTGATAGATTAAGTAGTTAATGTTAATATTTTATATATATGCTAGTCACGACCTTCCATTATTAATTTTTATTTTTTATTAATTATTATATAGTAATATTCAGTATATATGTAAGTCTTCAAATGTTATGTAGTCACGCCTGTTACTTAATAGCCGTAAGTGTGACTATCATGCATATTATTTGGATTGGTTTTTTTTGTTAGCAGTTAATTAACACTTATATGGTGTTTTAACATCTTTTCTTAAATAGTTAGTTAATTAATTAAAATATTATTAGTTTGTTGATTAATTATAACATAATTGATTGATTAATTAATTATAATATACTTAAAACGTATAAAAATATAATTAATTAATTAAAATATAATTAATTAACTAATTAATTAATTTTGCTGAAATTAATAATAATTAAGATATAATAAATTAACATATTTATTCAAATATAACTTATTTATAAATTAATTATCCATGATTAACTGTTAATTTTATTTAGTTATAATTAATCATAATTTATATATAATTAATTAATTGAAGACTTAAAATATAATTAATTAATTACATATTAATTGTGAATATTTAATGTAAATATTAGTCATGACCTACATTATTAATTGTTAATTGTTGTTAATTATTATATACTAATGTTCACAATATATATACCTTTTCAGTATTGACATGACTTGCCTTTTGGACCGTGTTGGCCTTAGGGATTGGGTAGGCTTATTGCCACCAAAGTCTGTAATAAGCCTAACTTATCTATATTCTACTGAAAATCCGGTGTGACCCATTCGTTTATCTGATTAATTATCTATATACCTGCTTAATAATTTTAAATGAAGTAAGTATCTAAATATGTAATTCTAACATACATTATCCACTAATAATCTGTCAACCTATGATCATCTCATTTCATCAACTGACATCATTCTCAATAACATAGTATATCCATAAATGTATCATGTACATATGATTATGAAAAACCATGGAGCAGTTATAAGCATCTACAGTTAACGTCATGCCACAAAATTACTTCTCTGTTTATCCAAGGAGTCTCAAAAGGCTTGGATTTCTCTCTCGTACGATCTGCTAATCCCCTAAAATGATAATACTAAGAGGTGAGTCTACAACATGAATCAGTGAGATATAAACATGCTACTATGCTTGTGAGGCTAGATAACATGAAGCTAGCTTCACAAGAATGATATGTAGCATTCTAAGCAACAATACATGGTATCAATAAATAAATAGGTAGTAATTTCAAATGCAGCAATCACATAAGTATCAATAATAAATCTCAATATGAATTTTTCTATTATAAAAATGAATCTAGTTTCTGAATTCTTTTCTGAGTCTTGGGTTCTTTCTTTGTTAGAGTTTTACAATATTTCTAATTCTAAACTTTTTCATTTCTGAGTTCTGATTTTCTGAATTTCTTAAGAAGAGATAGAGGCATGTTCGTACAACGTATCTCCCCTTTTTTGATTCTAGACAAGGTTAACCTAACCCTGAGCCTAGAGATCTGCCTTCTCAAATTAGGACCTAGATCTAACCCATCACCGATGGGTTACCTATGTGCACATGATCTGATAATATACTCCATCAGCTGGGTATCCTGTTAACTCATCAATCATGGCTAACAAGAAAAAAAGATGATTCATCATAGAATTGCAATTAATAAGTTCAACATAACAAGGGAACCAGAAGATGCAAAGAATCTGAATATCATCTGGTCAATCTAGCATACAACATGCTATACTCAATAACATGGATTCATATATCAAATAAGTCATATATATTCGAGAACAATTCAACAAGCCACGAGATTAAAAAAAAAGGATTACTACATAAGTATAGTAGCATGATTATACTCACCTCGACTATCTCAAGGGTTCTGATCTGTTTTCTAATTTTCTTGAACTTGAAAGGTATTAGGCATGACTTCTAGATCTATTCCTCGTATGCTTTCACAAGCTATCAGGTAACATGCATAAAAAAATACACATATTCGCATTAGTCATTCTTACATAAATCTAATTTCTCAACATATATCATTATAAATTTATATTTTATTCTAATGATCAAATTGTTTTCAAGGCAAATTTCCCTTGAAATTAGGAGTCTTGGACTTCATTATGTCTAAACTTAGCTCACAATTTCGATTACTTGATTCTTTATGTCTTGATTAGCTTAATCATACTTGAACCTATTCAGTTTCACTGATTCATCCACGTAGGTCTCATTCATGAAGGTGTAACTTTTTCTACATAGGTCCAATATTTTTCAAAATTTCCATAGCTCTATTTAACATATAGATTCACATTTTTCTTTTATGACCATTTTCTAATTCGGTCATTAAGGCTTCCAAATATCCCATTTACAGTCAGCCTTAATATTCTATCATGAGTTTGACCCGTCTTGACTAAAATCATTATAACTTGTTCATTTCTTATCTAATTGAGGTGATTCAAATTTACATTTTCAATAGACTCATTTGGTTATCACATATTCAAATATGGATCAAAAAAAATGTAATGGGGATTTATTGAGATTTTTATAAAGCTTTCCTATTTCTATTCTCTTCTATGTCACTACGGTCAGTAACACCCTTCACTTATTTAACCATATCTCATAGGATACTCATCCAATTAAAATTCACTTTATACAGCACTTAGATGACACATTTTAGAACATTTCATAATAAGAACTCATCATCCAATTCTGACTCCAAAGTCCTCAAACAATTAACTTTTATTTTGTGTTTCAATCCCCTGGTATTCCAAACCAGTTTCAATTTGGGACATATATCTCATTTGTTTCGCTCACCCAAAATTCGTAAAACAATTTCATTGATACAGTAGACGCCTATATCTACAACTTTCAAGTTTTGAGTTTCTCCAAATTCACACATTAAACAACTCAAAAAATTGTATAAGAAGGACATACGAATCTGCCTCCATTGGTTTAGGACAAAATCACCGTAAAAAATGAAAATTTCCTCATGTTAGTTAGTCATTAGACATCAAAGAATAAGAATCCATCATCAAAATCATCAAACCCATAAAATGCATCAAGTGGATTTTATAGCTATGGCAAAAGAAAGTGATAAACTAAATTCCAATCGGTATAATCAAGTGTCGGGATCGAGGCTTACTGTTTTGTATCGATTGATCGGCTTGATTCTCCTTCACTTTCTTGTTACAAAGCTTGAAAAATTTGAGAGAGAAGCTTCCATGAAGATTTCGTAAGTAAGGGAGAAGGAGGACAAGCTTTTGTCTTATTTGCACTTAGCTTCCTTTATAAACCACTCTTTTTATTATTTACAAAAATGCCCCTGTTGTACTGGTTCTTTAAAATCTACTTGTACAATTTCCTTTGACGATAGAAAAAGTGTCAAACATCATTAATTTGATGTCACCAAAAATTATGATTCACTACCTTGGTTTTAATGACATCAATCTCAATTACCCATTTTTATACTGTTCTTTTTTGTAAATCAGATACCGGTTGTTACAAGTATATATGTACCTTAACGTTGTGCATGGTTACTGTATCTATCGGTGGAGATAGATAACAAAATACAAAAATCCTATGCCTCACGGTGTTTGGTTGCTGACCTAACTTATTTTTGTTCTAACTCCATATCAAAAAAAAATATTTTTTTTGTTCTTTCCAAAACTATGAGACAAGATTTCTTGTCCCTGTGACAGAAACAAAACACATAAGCAACGTCCAGAAATACCCCTCCCCCTACATAAGTAATTTTTTTGTAGGATTTTTAAACCTATTATGTAATTAATTCCATGAATGCTTAGATGTTTTATGAAATTATTATGTACTAGAATTTTTAACTTGTAGGATTTTTTTATTCAGTAACTCATTTCATTTAATTTTTAGGTTTCTTATGTCATTAAATATTTAGGTTTCTCATTTTATTTCATTGTAATTAAAAAATTACAAATAAAATTAAAATAAATATTGATACAATTATAAAAATATTTAATGTAATTCATTTTATTGTTAACTTGTACGAATGTTTTGCTATTCAATAGCCCATTTCATTAAATTTTTATGTTACTCATTTTTAATTTCCTTATTTATAGAAACAATTAAATTACAAATACAAATCATTCGTTTTAAAATAATCAATAAATTACATATTTCTAATCATATTATACTGTAGGGGTATTTTAGTCATTGACACTGTTTTTTATATTTTGTCAACTGTAACCAGACACATTTCTATCATCGAGACGAACACAATTTTATCTTTTTTGTCTATCACAACCAAACACTTCACTGTCTCCAATTTTTGTTCTGTTCTGTCTCTAAATTTTTACTGCATTCCGTCTTAGCATATAGATCACAGTAACCATACGTAGCGTAAGTACTCCTGTCTGTGTTATATATCTCTACACTATCGCTGTCACGATCGTGCAATTTTAGTTGATTCTTCACGATCACGATCGTAATTAGGCACAATCGTGCTTTTCCCAATATCTCCTCAATGTCACAATAGTGCTTGTGCACGATTGTGCAAATTCTCTAACGGTTACTCTATCACGATCGGGAACTCTTCTGAACCTCCCTCTTTGCTTTTCCTCTCTCATGCTTAATTGATTTCTAACTTATGTGTTCATTATTTTCTCTTCATTTTTTACTTCCATTTCACCTCAACTCATTCTAATACAAATCAAAATCTATAACTGATTTAATTTGAAATTAATATAAAATTCATAAAATAATTACAGTTAATGATTAATAATTACTACATAAATAAAACTTTATTAAATATAATTTATATATAATTAATTTATCATTAATAGATTGATTACTTATTATTATTAAGTTAATTAACTGTAAATTCATAGGGTTAATTAAAAGTCATTGTGACAATGATATTTTTCATTTCTTAATTAAATATATGTAAAGTATAGTTAATTAATTAATTTTGATATAATTAATAATAAATTCATTAATTTATTAAATTATAATTTATTTATAAGTTATTTATTTATCATTTACTGTTGAGTTTATTCATATATAATTAAAAAAAATTAATATCTTACAAATTAATTCATGTATTAGAATATAATTGAAATATTAAGTAGTTAATGCTAATATCAAATATATATGCTAGTCATGACCCTGCATTATTAATTGTTAATTTTTATTTGTTATTGTATACTAATATTTAGTATATATGTAACTGTCTACTTAATAGTCACAGGTGTGACTGTGTAACACCCGATATCTTATTTACCCATTACACCAAAAAAAAGAAAATCAGTGTGAACTATAATTTTTGGTGACATCAAATTAATGATGTTTGACACTTTTTCGGTGGTCACAGGAAATTGTACGAGTGGATTTTAAAGAACTAGTCCAAGAGGGTCATTTTTGTAAATAATGAACAAAGTGGTTTATAAAAGAAGCTAGCTATAAATAAGACAAAACCTTGTCTTCTTCCTCCTCACTCACCTACGAAAATCACCATGGAAGCTCTCTTTCAAGGTTTGCAACCTTTGTAACAAGAATGTGATGGAGAATCAAGTCAATCAGTCAATACAAAACGGTAAGCCTCAATCCCGACACTTGATTCTACCAATTGAAGTTTAGTTTCTCCCTCTTCTTTTTCATGGCTATGAAACCCATTTGATAGAATTTATTGGTTTGATGATCTTGATGATGAATTCTTATTCTTTAAGGTCTAATGAAAAATTAACATGAGGAAAATTTCATTTTTATGGTGATTTTGGGGCTAAATCAAAACCTAGGGTTTTGGAGTTCAAGTTGTCAATGGAGATAGATTCGTAAGTCCTCCTTATACATTTTTTAAAGCTATTTAACATGTGAATTTGCAGAAACTCAAAACTTAGAAGTTGTAGATACAGATGTATACTGTATCCCTGAATTTTTTCACGAATTTAGGGTGAGCCAAACAAATGAAATAGGCCTCGAATTGAAACTGGTTCAGAATACCATCAGGATTGAGACATGAAGTGAAAGTTGTTTGCGGACTTTAGAGTTAGAATTGGATGATGATTTCTTATTATGAAATGCTCGAAAATGTGTCATCTGAGTGATGTATTAAAGGAATTTTAATTGGATGAGTATTATGTGAGATATGTCTAAATAAGTGAAGGGTGTTACTAACCTTAGTGATATAGAAGAGAACAGAAATAGGACAGACATATAAAAATCACAATAAATACAAATTTCATAATTTTTGACCCATCTTTGGATTTGTGATATCCTTATGATTCTATTGAAAATGGAGATTTGAATCATCGTAATTGGATGAGAAATGAATAAGTTATAAGGATTTGAGATGGGAAGGGACCAACTCATGACAGAATATTAAGGCTAATTGTAAATGGGATATTTTGGATTCCTTAATGACCGATTTAGAAAATGGTCATAAAAGAAAAAATGTGAATTTATTTGTTAACTAGAGTTGTGGAAAGTTTGAAAAACATTGGACCTATTCATAAAAAGTTATGCCTTCATGACTGTGACCTATGCAGATGAATTAGTGAATAAAATATAAAATTTTAATGATATGTGTTGAGAAATGAGGTTTTTATAAGAATGACTAATGTGGGTATATGAAAATTTCATGCATATTACCTAATAGCTTGTGAAAGTAGACGAGAAATAGAACTAGAAGTCATACCTAACACCTCTCAAGTTCAAGAAAATTAGAAAAGAGATCAAAACCCTTGAGACAATTGAGGTGAGTACAATCATGCTACTATACTTGTGTAGTAATCCTTTTCTTTTATCTTACAGCTTGTTGAATTATTCTCCAACTTGTATGACTTATTCGATATATGATTCCATGTGATTGAGCCTAACATGTTGTATGCCAGATTGACCAGATGATATTCAGATTCTTTGCAGCTTCTGGTCCCCTTGTTATGTTGAACCTATTAATTGAAATTCTTCGATGAATCATGTTTTTCTTTTTAGCCATGATTGGTGAGTCCACAGGATAATCAGCTGATGGAGTGTATTATAAGACCATGTGCACATAGGTAACCCGCTGGTGATGGGTTAGATCTGGGTCCTACTTGGATAAGGCAAGCCTCTAGGGGCAGGGTTAGGCCAACCTTGTTTAGAATAATAAAAAGGGAGATATGCCGTACTAACATGCCTCTGTCTCTTCTTAAGAAATTCAGAAGAAAAAATTAGAACTCAAAAATGAGAAAGCTTAGAATTAGAAATCATGTAGAACTCTACCAAAGAAAGAACCCAAAAATTCAGAAAGACTTCAGAAACCAGATTCATGTGTTTTAGAACAATTTATATTGAGCTTTATTATTGATACTCATGTGATTGCCGCATTTGACATTACTACCTGTTTATTCATTGATGCCATATACTGTTGCTTAGAATGCCACAGACTATTCTTGTGAAGCTAGCCTTGTGTTACCTAGCCTCACAAGCATGGTAGCATATTTATATCTCACTGAGTCGTGTTGTAGACTCACCTCTTACTATCATCATTTTAGGGGATTAGTAGATCGTACGAGAGAGAAATCCAAGCCTTTTGAGACTCGCTTGGATAAACATACAAGTAATTTTTTGGCATGATGTAAATTGCAGATGCTTATAGCTGCTCTGTTGGACCCCGAATTTTTATTATTATTTACTCTTATTATTGATTTAATTGTTTTATTATTTTTTAGAATTGAGTTTTTAAATTAGCAAGTATGAGTGGGGTATTAAATGTAGAAATTAGAAATTAAAATAAAGAGTTAGAATTATGTTAGCTCAAGGAATTAAGTTAGCTTAAAGGAGTAGAGTCATAAAAGATAAAAGAAGGGCAAAATTGGAAGAAACGGAGTTAAGAATTTTATTTGAATTAGAAGAAGAAGGAGAAGTGTCGTAGGAACACAAGGAAAGGAGAAAAACGTGAAAATAGAAGAAGAGAAGAAGAAGAATCGTAGGAAACTTGGAAGGAAGAAGAAAGAAGGGGAAATCCACTTGCTGGAGGTAAGTTTTCATCTTTCCTATCCTAGGTTCAAAAAGGGGATTAAATAGAGGCTAGGGTTTGTGTTGGAAATGAAGGAAGAAAGAAGAGAAAGATGAAACCAAATTGATTTTAGGATTTCTAAGTTAGGGTTTTAGTTTTTCTAGCCTAGATGGGCTATGGGTAGGTTAGGTTTAAATTTAATTTTAGCATTTCTTTGATTCTTGAATTTTATGAACTTTCTTTTGAATATATGGATTAAATAGAAATTAGTTTAATTGAAGGGAATCAAGAAAACCTTACTCAAGAGAGAGAGGAAGGGCAATCTTGAGCTTGGATTTTTCAACAAATTAGGTAGGTAATACTTTTATAGTTGTTGTGTGATGGGCAAATGCCTTATGTGTGTGTTATTGCTTAAATTGCATAAATGTTGAATTGTGGTGAATGTTTGAAAATGCATGAGGAAATATGACATGTTTTCTTGAAATGAATGAAAAGTATGAAAATATGAAAATGTGATAAAATGAAAGAAGCATGAGAATGCAAATTTGCGATTGACTAATTTGAGCATAGATTTGTTTGTGATTGGGCAAGAGAGAAACCCGTTTCGTTAGTCACGTGCACGTTGACCTATAGCCTTTTTCTGGCTGCCCGCTTGAGGCTACGAGATCCTGAGAAATCGGACTCGTTTTGTTCATGGTGTAAACCATTTTGCTCCACGGAACTCTCGAGCCATTTGTGTACATTTCATCATTAATTTGTGAGTATGATGCATAATAAAGTGTTATGTTATGTGATAAATTTTGGTTAATCATGAATGGTGTGATGAATTTGCGGATGAATGGAATTACTTGATACATGTGTAATCATGCTTGTTTGTGTGGCTCATTACCGATGGCTATAAATGTATTAGCTACTGAGCCGTGTTGATCACCTCACTTTCCCTCCTCAGGTGCAAAACAAGACGAGCGTGAACCTTAAGGCATCGGAAACTCCAAGGCATTAGATACTTTTGTACTAAGTTAGTAACTAGACTTTTGGATAACTTTATAAGCATATCAAACATTGAGCATCTCATGTATTTTGTATCTCGTGATAAATTAGTGATGGACATTTTGATATGTAATTAAAGCTATGTATGAATATTCATTTTGATTTGAAATGAGAATGAGAATTTAAGGATTTTCCTTTTGGGTATGATTGTGTCACTTTATAGGTTGTGTATGAAAATTATAGAAGAGGAATATGTGTATGTGCATATTCTTCCTTGTTGTATTTGTGAATGGTTATTTGTTTAGAATGGCATTTTAGAGCTTGAAAATGTGTATGGAATGAGTTGCTAGAAATGATGGTCAAAAGCAACCAAAAAAGTTATAGAGTTTAGAAGTTAGGTAGTCGGAGGGTGCTGCGCCCTCGTGCTGGTCGCGAGGGCTACCTGATCTCTCTCCACTATTTTGGCCATAACTTTTTCGTCCGACCTTAGATTGACTTGATTTTTAAAGCGTTAGATTTATAAGGCATTCCTCTACCTCTATATGAAAAATTTTTAGATTTTGATATTAATTTGAAAAATATTGATTAAATCAAAGTGAGAGGATCGATTATAAGAGTATGAGTTGGATATTTTTCTGAGTATGTTTCAGTATTTTGGTGATATCTCGATATGTAGAGATCCAATTGAGTTGATTTTTATTTAAAAATAAACTAGATACATGAATCTACAATTTTTCAGAAGGAATTGAATTTCAATACATCCCCTAAGATTTTCAATTTCTTAAGTGAATTTGGGTATAGGGTTCAGCTCGGATTAGAAAGAGTTGAAAGTGTTTTAGTCATACCCTCTTTATTTCTGAACCAAATTGAATGTTTTTGGTGTCTTTAGAAACTTAATACAATGGGGAACAAATGTTATGAAGAATCTAGACTGAAATTCCAATTGGAAGTTTGCCAATTATGCTCTATAATTTATGAGAAATGAGCCCTCTATGCTGTTTTTGACTTCCGAATGTTGGGCTTCAGAAACAAGGCGCAACATTGTTTGGTATCAAAGCTTAGGCTTTCTCCTAGGCTTAGAATGCATAGTAGGGTGAATTGTTTTTCTATGTGATTAATTGTTGCATTGTGAATTGATTGTTTTCATTAAGTGATATGCATATCATGCATACATATAGGAATTAGGATTAAAATGAAATGTAAGCTAATCATTAGTGTCTTCATTGAGGGAGTAAGATGTTGCCTCGTAGAAGGAAACGAGGAGTCTTGCAAGGATCAATTGCATTTGACTCTCCACCAAAGGAGGAGAGTACCGATGAGTCAATAGTCCCAGGAATTGTTAAGGCTTACCTAGGGCAAAGTAGTGAGCCCATTCGATCTTAGATGCAAGAGACACCTGTTTCGTCAAAGCAAGTGCCTACTCTAAATCCGAGATTGTTCCAAGCATTTACTCAAGTCTTTGTTTAGTCTATAGGTCAGATGTCGCAGGCTTCTATGTCAGCCCCGATTAAAAAGGGGAAACAGTTTGACAAGCTGAGAAAGTATGGAGTAGTGGACTTTTATGGGACCACTGATCCTGAAGAAGCCAAGACCCGGTTGAGGAAGACAGATAGGGTATTGGAGCAGATGGATTATGAAGATGATGAGAAGGTTGTTTATGCTGCAAGTCTGCTTCAAGGGGATGCTTTGCATTAGTGGGAGTGTGTACTGAGAAGCCAGTTGAAACTGACAGGGTTGGCATAGAAGGACTTCCTCGCTGCTTATAAGAAGAAATATCTGTCTGAGGTGTACATTAAGCAAAATCAGAGAGAATTCCTGAGTCTCACCCAGAGGGAGATGACAGTTAGTGAGTATGAGTGCCGGTTCACACAGTTGTCAAGATATGCTGCTGAGATGATGCTGAGTGAGGCTGTTAAGTGCCACTGGTTTGAGTCAGGATTGCACCTAGCCATTAGAGAGAAAGTGGTAGTGCAGAACTTCTGTGATTTTCAACAGCTGGTTGAAGCAGCGTTGAGGGTCGAAAACATCGAAAATATCAAGAGTGTTGTCAGCAAGAAAAGAAAGGGAAGAGAGCAGTCCAAGAGGGGAGGTGGTACTTCTATTTCTGAAAGGAGTGCCAGAACTTTCTCTGTGTAGTCTGAGGAGAGAAGCAGTGGTGCAAGCAGACCTAGACCTATAAAGACTTCTACTGTTTCTCATCAAGCCTCAACTGTATGAGGCAGTAAAAGGGGAGATAGGGATAGGCCACCCATTCTCAAATGTGACCATTGTGGAAGGTTCCATAAGGGGGAATGTTACCGATTAACGGGAACATGTTTCAATTGTGGAAAGAAAGGACATATGGCCAGAGAGTGTCCAAAGCCAGCCAGAAGAGAGAGATCACAGATGCAAGCTTCTAAAAGAACTGAAACAGTAGGGCACAAGAATGTAACTGAAGTGGGTAGCTCTGAGGTAGCTAAGAGAGTAAATCCTCCAGGAAGATCAAGGGGGCAAGCACCGACTAGAGTGTTTGCAATGACACGAGAGGATGCAGAGACCGTTTCAGAAGTTGTGATGGGTATGGTTAAATTATTTAGTGATGATGCAATTGTTTTGATTGATCCAGGTTCTACCCATTCATTTGTGTCATCGAGTAAAACTGTCCATAGGAGAAATTTGAACCCATTGGATACTCCTTTGATGGTGAATACCCCAATCATCCAGTATATTATTATTAGTCAAGTCTTTAGAGATTATGAGATACACATTGGAGGAGAACAAATAGTGGTGGATTTGATGCCCTTGAAGATGGGGGGATTGGATGTGATATTGGGTATGGATATATTAGAAAAGTATCATGCCAACTTAGGCTGCAAGCAAAAGACAATGGAATTCGAGATAGAGAATGGTAGAAAAGTGGTGTTTATGGGAGATAGAAAAGTCGGTCCACCTTGGATTATTTCGGTTATGAAAGTAAAGAGAATGATGAAGAAGGGATGTGAAGCATTTTTGGCCTATGTGGTAGACACGAAGGCAGATAGAGGGAGTTTAGAAGATATACCAGTGGTTATGGAATTCCCTGACGTCTTTCCTGAGGAATTACCAGGATTGCCGCCACCTAGGGAAATTGAATTTCCTATTGAGCTTCTTTCGGGTACAATGCCAATATCGATTCTGCCTTATGGAATGGCTCCGGAAGAATTGAAGGAACTTAAGGAACAATTGGAAGATTTGTTGGAGAAGGGTTACAATTGGAAGATTTGTTGGAGCCTTATGGAATGGCTCCGGTCCTCTTTGTGAAGAAGAAGGACAGGTCATTGCGAATGTGTGTGGATTATAGGAAGCTCAATCATATCACTATTAAGAACAGATATCTGCTCCCATGCATAGATGATTTGTTTGACCAATTGCAAGTGAAAAAATTCTTTTCTAAGATAGATTTGAGATCGGGTTACCACCAGTTGAGGATAAAGGAGACCCATGTGTCATAGATCG
>JANJEY010000007.1:42828488-42840612 GCA_024703695.1 Erythroxylum cataractarum
AACAAGTGAGATTTGAGTGGGATGATTCCTGTGAGCAAAGTTTCCAAAAGCTTAAGGAATGTCTCACATCAACTCCAGTGTTAGCATTGCCCTCAGGGCAAGGTGATTATGTGATAAATTGTGATGCCTCCAAAGTTGGTTTAGGCTATGTATTGATGTATAATAGGAGAGTAATTGCCTATGCTTCCAGATAATTAAGAAAAACATGAAGTAAACTATCTTTATCCATGATCTAGAAATGGCAGTCGTGATATTTGCATTAAAAATTTGGAGACACTATTTATATGGTGAAAAGAGTGAAATATATATAGATCATAAGAGTTGAATATGAGACAACAGAAAGAGTTAAATATGAGACAGAGATGGTAGATTGAGTTACTGAAGGATTATGACTATTAGATCTTGTATCACCCAGGTAAAGCCAATGTAGTGGCTGATGCTCTGAGCAGAAAATCGATTGGGAGTTTGTATCATATCCCCATTCAAAAGAAAGAGTTTGTTAAAGATTTAAATGGGTTATTTAATATAGGATTGCACTTGGAAGTATCTGATTCTTAAGTATTACTTGCTCAATTCAAGGTGAAACCCAATTTAATTGATGAGATTAAAACTGCCCAAGACAGTGATCCTGAGCTACCCAAATTGAGAATAGTTGTCCAGGATGGTAAGGTGACAGAGTTCAGTATAGTGGATAAAGTATTGAAATGTGGTAATAGGTTATATGTACCTGACATAAATGTGGTAAGACAAAGAATTATGCATGAGGCATATTATACACCTTATAGTGCTCACCTTGAAACCTCCAAGATGTACCATGATGTTAAAGGTATGTATTGGTGGCCGGGTATGAAGAAAGATGTAGCCCAGATACCTATTTAACTTGTCAACAAGTCAAATTTAAACATCGAAAGCCCATTGGATTACTGTAGTAGCTGCCGCTACTCGAGTGAAAATGGGAGTGGATTACCATGGATTCTGTGATTAGACTGCCAAGAACGCCTAAGGGGCATGATTCTATTTGGGTTAGGGGTGAGCATTATTCGGGCCGGCCCGATTACCCAGCCCAGCCAGAATTAATTCGGGTAAGAAAATGCTAAATTTTGGGTAATTCGGGCCAGCCCGGGTATTACCCGAATTATTTTCGGGCCGGGATGGGTAACTTCGATAAAATTCAGGCCGACCCGATTACCCGAATTAGGTTTAAAAGAATTATGAAATAGGGTAATTAGGATAATTCAGGTAAATCGAGCCAGGTAAGTTCGGGTAATTGAAAGTTCAGGTTCGGGCCAGGTAAGGGAAAAAAATTTCGGGTAATTCGGGTCAGGCTGAACAGTAAAAATTGGGCCCGAATTACCCGAATGTTCACCCCTAATTTGGGTTATAGTCGATAGACTCACAAAGTTAGAGTTAACCCAGTTATATGTTAACATAATTGTGAAGTATTATGGAGTGCTATTGTCTATTATTTTTTATAGAGGAACACAGTTCGCTTCTAGATTCTGGTAGAAACTACAAGAAGCCACAGGCACACAGCTGAGTTTTAGTACAACATTCCACACACAAATTGATGGGCAATCAGAGAGAACTATCCAAAAACTTGAAGATATGTTAAGAATGTGTGTCTTGGACTTTTGGTGGACATTGGGAACGTCATTTGCCTTTAATAGAATTTGCTTACAACAACAGCTACCATTCCACTATTGGGATGGCACCTTACAAGGCCATGTATAACAGAAAGTGCAAATCTCCACTATGTTGGACAGAAATAGGAGAAAAATAATTAGAGGGACCAGACCTAATGCAAGAAACATCTGCAAATGTTCCTCTGATATAGGAAAGATTAAGAATGGCCTTCAGTAGGCAAAAGAGTTATACAGATTCTAAGAGAAGGGATGTACAGTATGAACTAGGTGATTAAGTTTTCTTAAAAGTCTCTCCTATAAAAGGTGCAGTCAGATTTGGAAAGAGAGGAAGCTGAATCCTAGATATATTGGACCATTTGAGATCCTTGAAAGGGTCATAAATGTGTCATATCAGTTGGCTTTGCCTCCTCATCTTAGCTACGTGCATCCAGTTTTCCATATATCAATGTTAAGAAAGTACATTCCAGATCCTTCTCATATATTACAAACCCCAGAAGTGGAAATAGCAGAGAATCTTTCTTATAAAGAAACTCCAGTTGCCATCATGGACAGACTAATTAGAAAATTGCGAAATAAAGAGATGCCAATGGTTAAAGTCCAATGAAACAATCAAAGAATTGAGGAATGTACATGGGAAACAGAAAAATCAATGAGAACCAGATATCCACAATTGTTTCTCCAATAAGGTAAATTTTCAAAATTCGTGGGCAAATTTTAATAAGGGGGAGAATGTAACACCCGATATCTGATTTACCCATTACACCAAAAAAAAATCAATGTGAACTATAATTTTTGGTGACATCAAATTAATGATGTTTGACACTTTTTCAGTGGTCATAGGAAATTGTACGAGCAGATTTTAGGCATTTTTGTAAATAATGAACAAAGTGGCTTATAAAAGAAGCCAGTTATAAATAAGACAAAACCTTGTCTTCTTCCTCCTCACTCACCTACGAAAATCACCATGGAAGCTCTCTTGCAAGGCTTTCAACCTTTGTAACAAGAATGTGATGGAGAATCAAGCCAATCAATCAATACAAAACGGTAAGCCTTGATCCTGACACTTGACTCTACCGATTGAAGTTTAGTTTCTCCCTCTTCTTTTTCATGGCTATGAAACCCATTTGGTGGAATTTATGGGTTTGATGATCTTGATGATGAATTCTTATTCTTTGAGGTCTAATGACAAATTAACACAAGGAAAATTTCATTTTTATAGTGATTTTGGGGCTAAATCAAAACGTCGGGTTTTGGAGTTCAAGTTGTCAATGGAGACAGATTCATAGGTCCTCCTTATACATTTTTTTGAACTGCTTAACATGTGAATTTGCAGAAACGCAAAAATTAGAAGTTGTAGATACAGATGTATACTGTATCCCTAAATTTTGCGTGAATTTAATATGAGCCAAACAAATGAAATAGGCCCCAAATTGAAACTAGTTCAAAATACCAGCAAAATTGAGACACGAAATGAAAGTTAATTGTTTTCGGACTTTAGAGTTAGAATTAGATGATGAGTTCTTATTATGAAATGCTCAAAAATGTGTTATCTGAGTTCTGTATAAATGGAATTTTAATTGGATGAGTATTCTGTGAGATATGGCTAAATAAGTGAAGGGTGTTACTAACCTTAGTGACACAGAAGAGAATAGAAATAGGACAGGTTTATAAAAATCACAATAAATACAAATTTCATCATTTTTGAGCCGTCTTTGGATATGTGATATCCATATGAGTCTATTGAAACTGAAGATTTGAATCACCTTAATTGGATGAGAAATGAATAAGTTATAAGGATTTGAGACGAGAAGGGTTCAACTCATGACTGAATATTAAGGCTGATTATAAATTGGATATATTGCATTCCTTAATGACCGAATTAGAAAATGGTCATAAAAGAACAAATGTGAATTTATGTGTTAATTAGAGGTATGGAAAGTTTGAAAAACATTGGAGCTATGTATAAAAAGTTATGCCTTCACGAATGAGACCTATGCAGATGAATTAGTGAATAAAATATAAAATTTTAATGATATGTGTTAAGAAATGAGGTTTTTGTAAGAATGACTAATGCAGGTATATGAAATTTTCATGCATGTTACCCAATAGCTTGTGAAAGAAGATGAAGAATAGAACTAGAAATCATACCTAACACCTCTCAAGTTCAAGAAAATTAAAAAAGAGATCAAAACCTCTGAGACAGTCGAGGTGAGTATAATCATGCTACTATACTTGTGTAGTAATCCTTTTCTTTTATCTTACGGCTTGTTGAATTGTTCTCGAACCTGTATGACTTATTCGATATATGACTCCATGTGATTGAGCCTAGTATGTTGTATGCCAGATTGACCAGGTGATATTCATCTTCTTTGCATCTTCTAGTCCCCTTGTTATGTTGAACCTATTAATTGCAATTCTTCGATGAATCATGTTTTTCTTGTTAGCCATGATTGGTGAGTTCACAGGATACCCAACTAATGGAGTGTATTACCAAACCATGTGCACATATGTAACCCGCTGGTGATGGGTTAGATCCGGGTCCTACCTGGAGTAGGCAGGCCTCCAGAGGCAGGGTTAGGCCAACCTTGTTTAGAATAAGAAAAAGGGAGATATGCTGTACTAACATGCCTTTATCTCTTTTTAAGAAATTCAAAAGAAAAAATTAGAACTCAGAAATGAGAAAGCTTAGAATTAGAAATCCTGTAGAACTTTACCAAAGCGAGAACCCAAAAATTCAGAAAGACTTCAGAAACCAAATTCATGTTTTTTTTAGAGCAATTCATATTGAGCTTTATTATTGATACTCATGTGATTGCCGCATTTGACATTACTACCTGTTTATTCATTGATGCTATATACTATTGCTTACAATGCCACAGAACATTCTTGTGAAGCTGGCCTTGTGTTACCTAGCCTCACAAGCATGGTAGCATGTTTAAATCTCACTGAGTCGTGTTGTAGACTCACCTCTCACTATCATCATTTCAGGGGATTAGCAGATCGTACGAGAGACAAATCTAAGCCTTTTAAGACTCGCTTGGATAAACAGACAAGTAAATTTTTTTGGCATGATGTAAATTGCAGATGCTTATACCTGCTGCATGGTTTTTCATAATCATATGTACATGATACATGCATGGATATGCTATGTTATTGAGAATGATGTCAGTTGATGATATGAGATGATCATAGATTGGCATATTATAAGTAGATAATGTATGTTAGAATTGCAAATTAAGATCTTTGCTTCTTTCAAAATTGTTAAGCAGTTATAAGGATTAATTAGACAAATGAATGGGTCATGCCGAATTTCCAGTAGAATATAAGTTAGGCTTACTACGGGTTTTGGTGGCATTAAGACTACCCATTCCCTAGTTTCAACACGGTACAAAAGATGGGTCGTGTCAGATTGTCATGTATATTATTTGGCTTTTTTGGTTAGCAGTTAATTAACACCAATATGATATTATAACATCTTTATTACATAGATAGTTAATTAATTAATTAAAGTGTTGTTAGTTTGTTGATTAATTATAACAAAACAAATTGATTAATAAATTGTAATATACTTAACAAGTATAAAAATATAATTAAATAATTAATTAATTAATTAATTTTGTTAAAATTTAGAGTAATTAAGATATAACTAATTAGCTTATTTATTCAAATATAATTTATTTATGAATTAATTATCCATGTTAAACTGTTAATTTTATTCATTTATAATTAATTGTAATTTATAGAAAAATAATTAATTGTTGCATTAAAATATAATTAATTGATTAAGTCATACATTTTAATATTTAGTATAAAAATTGCTCATGAATTGCATTATTGATTGTTAATTATTTTTAATTATTTTATACTAATATTCTGTATATATATACCTCTTCAATATATAAATAGCTTAAGTATTCTCCCCTGAATTATATATCTCTATACTCTGGTTGTCACGATCGTGCTTATGCATGATTATGCAATTCTAGTTGATTCTTCATTATCACGATCGTGTTTGTGCACGATCATGTTTTTCCCGATTAGTGCTTGTGCACAATCATGCAAATCCTCTGAGGGTTACTTTGTCACGATCGTGCACTCTTTTGAACCTCAATCTTTGTTCTTCCCCTCTTTTGCTTAATTTACAATTTCTAACTTATGTCTTCACTACTTCCTCTTCATTTTTACTTTCATTTTAGCTCAACTCATTCTAGTACAAATAAAAATCTATCACTCATTTATTTTGAAATTAATCTAAAATTCATAAAAATAATTACAGTTAATGATTAATAATTACTAGATAAATAAAAATTAATTAAATATAATTAATCTACTAATTAAATTATTATAATTAATAGATTGATTACTTATTATTATTAAGTTAATTAATTGTAAATTCACAGGCCTGAATTAAATGTAACTGTGACAAAGATTTTTTTCATTTTTAATTTAATATATTTAAAGTATAGTTTATTAACTAATTTTGATATAATTAATAGTAATTAAAACATAATAAATTAATTAATTTAATAAATTATAATTCATTTGTATTTCTTTATTATTAGTATCTAATTAATTAATTGAAGTATTAAAATATAATTAATAGATTAAATAGTTAATGTTAATATTTAATATATATGTTAGTCATGACCCTACATTATTAATTGTTAATTTTATTAATTATTATATACGAATATTCAATATATATGTAACTCTTCAAATGTTAAGTAAGTCATAGATTGTCATGCATATTTTTTATTTTTCTTGTTGGCAGTTAATTAACACCTATATGATGTTATAACATCTTTTATTAAATAGTTAAATAGTTAATTAATATATTATTAGTTCTTTGATTAATTATAATATAATTAATTGATTAATTAATTATAATATACTTAACACTTATAAAACATTATTAATTAATTAATTTTTATAAAATTAATAATAATTAAGATAAAATGAATTAACTTATTTATTCAAATATAATTTATTTATAAATTAGTTATCCATGATTATCTGTTAATTTTATAAAGTTATAATAATCATAATTTATATATAATTAATTGATTAAGTAGTAAATGTTAATATTTAGTATAAATATTATTCATGACTTGCATTATTAATTGTTAATTATTATTAATTATTATATACTAATATTCAGTGTGTGTGTGTGTGTGTGTGTGTGTATATACTTCTTCAGTATATACATAGCTTGGGTACTCCTGCCTGTATTATATATCTTTACTCTCTCGCTGTCACGATCGTGCTTATGGACGATTATGCAATTCCAACTAATTCTTCGATGTCACAATCATGATTGTGCACGATCGTGCTTTTCCACAATTTTTGCTCAATGTCACGATCATCCTTCTGCACAATCGAGCAATTCCTTTGAGGGTTACTTTGTCACGATCGTGCGACTCTTCTGAACATCCTTCTTTGTTCTTCTATTTTTTTGCTTAATCTACAATTTCTAACTTACTTGTTCACTCTTTTCTCTTCATTTTTACTTCCATTTCACCTCAACTCATTCCAATACAAATCAAAATCTATCACTCATTTAATTTAAAATTAATCTAAAAATTATAAAAATAATAACAATAAATGATTAATAATTACTAGATAAATAAAAATTTATTAAATATAATTAATTTATAATTAATAGATTGATTACTTAATATTATTACGTTAATTAACTGTAAATTCATAGGCGTTAAATAAGTATCATTGTGATAAAGATTTTTTCGTTTCTTAATTGAATATATTTAAAGTATAGTTAATTAACTAATTTTGATATAATTAATAATAATTAAAATGTAATGAATTCATTGATTACTAAATTATACTTTATTTATAAATAATTATTTATCATTAACTGTTAAGTTTATTAGGTTATAATAAAAATTATTAATATCTAACAAATTAAATGATGTATTAAAGCATAATTGATAGATTAAGTAGTTAATGTTAATATTAAATATATATGTTAGTTATGACACTACATTATTAATTGTTAATTTTTATTAATTATTATATACTAATATTCAGTATATATGTAACTCTTCAATAGTTAAGTAGTCATGCAGCATGACTATCATGCATATTATTTTGTTTTTCTTGTTAGCAGTTAATTAACACCTTGATGATGTTATAACATCTTTTATTAAATAGTTAGTTAATTAATTAAAATATTATTAGTTTTTTTAATTATTTATAACATAACTAATTGATTAATTAATTGTAATATACTTAACACGTACAAAAATATAGTTAATTAATTAAAATATAATTAATCAATTAACTAATTAATTAATTTTGATGAGATTAATAATAATTAACTTATTTTTTCAAATATATTTTAATTATAAATTAATTATCCATTATGAATTGTTAATTTTATTCAATTATAATTAATCATATTTTATATATAATTAATTAATTGATCCATTAAAATATAGTTAATTGACTAAGTGGTACATGTTAATATTTAGTATAAATATTACTCATGGCCTGCATTATCTATTGTTAATTATTATTAATTATATATACCTATTCACTCTCGCTATGATGATCGTGCAATTCCAATTGATTATTTGATGTCACAATCATGCTTGTGCATGATCGTCCTTTTCCCGATATCTCCTCAATGTCACAGTTCTGTAATTTCAGCTAATTCTTATAAACATGATCGTGTAATTCCTCTGAGGGTTACTCCATCACTTTGAACCTTCCTCTTTGTTCTTTCTCTCTTTTGCTTAATCTACGATTTCTAACTTATGTCTTCAATATTTTCTCTTCATTTTTACTTCCATTTTACCTCAACTCATTCCAATACAATTAAAAATCTATGACTCATTTAATTTGAAATTAATCTAAAATTCATAAAATAATTACAATTAATGATTAATAATTACCAGATAAATAAAAATTTATTAAATATAATTAAATATAATTAATTTTTCTAATATAATTAATAGATTGATTACTTATTATTATTAAGTTAATTAAGTGTAGATTCACAGGCCTGAATTAAATGTCACTATAACAAAGATATTTTTTCATTTCTTAATTTAATATATTTAAAACATCGTTTATTAATTAATTTTGATATAATTAACAATAATTAAAATATAATAAATTCATTGATTTATTAAATTATACTTTATTTATAAATTAATTTTTTTATCATTAACTATTAAGTTAATTAAGTTATAATTAATAATAATTAATATATAATTAATAATTTGGTGTATTAAAATATAATTAATAGATTAAATAGTCAATATTCATATTTAATATATATATTAGTCATGACCCTGCATTATTAATTGTTACTTATTATTAATTATTATATACTAATATTCAGTGTATATGTACGTCTTCATATGTTAAGTAATCACATCATCAATTAGTTTTAGGAATATGGTATTTATATTCACAAATTATATCTTAATCAAATAACTTCGTCAATTGCACGCTTTTCACACAACACAAGAGAAGAAGACCAAAGAGCATATTTAGCTTAAACTAATACATGGATGTAAATATTTAGAAACTATTAACAAAAACAATTGTTTATTTCTGACACACCAACAATCCCTATATATATAATACACCAATGAAATGCTATCAATTAATCATAAACATTCAACTACGAAAACATGAAATACTACATAAACATCAAAACTTACAGTTATGTAATAAAGTGAAACTATTTAAGAAATGAAAGTTATTGCTCACAAATTAAACATTCACATAGCACTTATATTAAATATTGTTTTTTCTTCTTAACATTGGCAAATCATACATATCCTTCTCTTTACTTATCTTCTTCTTCTTTGTGGCATCCTCTTTATCAATAATTTTTTTTATAGCATCCGACTTCTCAACCGTCTCCAAGGCCTCGAATTTTTTCTTATCTTTCTTCTCCTTTTTTCTTTGGGAGAACATTCTTAAATAGAATTAATAATATTCAATAATCAACAATAACATGAACTTAAGAAAAAAAAAACATAACATGAATTGTCACAATAATATACCTTAACAATTAAACTAAAATTATACTCAACCAGGACTAAAAACACTAAATCATAAAAACACAAACACCAAAAAAATAAATTAATAATAACAACAAATTATTTTCTCATTTAATAATTAAAAATGTTAAAAGATCAATTCAATGAACATAATCTAAGATTTTAAAACTCATAATAATTATTGAACAAGCTATTCTTTACATGCATAACCATAATTAACAAGTACCTCAACTGAAAGATCATTAACAAGTGTGATAGATACTCCATTTCCTTTCTTTCAAGCATTCAAAGGTCACAAATATTCACTCATTTTTCATTTCATGTTAAACATTAACTACAAGCTTGCTAGCTAATCCAATATTCACTACTAAATATCTAACACAAAAATTAATCCAAAGGTCTTTATTTTAGTTGTAATGAGGCCAAGATTAAGGTAAGGAAAAGATAAAATTTGGTTTTAAATTAAAGGACTAATTAAGCTTTTAAAATGATACAAACCAATAAAACATAAAACATTGAATTCTTCCTTTTGAACTTGAAAGATATAGTAATCTCCTTTACTTTTTCGATCTCTCCTTTCCCTTCATTTTCCTTTTTCTCTTCCTCTTTTTCTTTTTTGTGCATGCCATTTTCTCTTTTTTTTGTTTCCCTTTTTCTCTTTCTTCTTCAGTTGATATGATTTGCTTTTTTTTTTCCTAATATACAAAAACATATATACCTTTTAAATACTCAACTTGCCCTTATGGAGATTCAAACTGCGATCTTACTCCTCTATTTGATGATTTCCTTTTTTTCCCCAATATACAACAACATATATACCTTTTAAATGCTCAACTTGCCCTTTCGGTGGGTAAAATCAAAGCAGATAAACAACAAAGGCCAAAGCTCGTGTTTCAGGTTTTAACCAAAAAAAGGTTCCATGCAAGCTCAAACAAGCTAACTAAGGATAATATCATGGTGGCTTTTTAAGCTCTCAAGTTAAATCCTAAGTGCCTTTATCAGTTTAATGTTTGCATAAGATCATATAATCTCAACTAGTATTCGCAAAGCAAGTTTTAGATTTGTTTAATTATGAAAGAATACTCTTAAGAAAGAATACTTTAATTGGTATCAAACCCTCACCAAAGAAAAGTCTCATTCATCTATTACGACAAGCTAATATCCTTTCAATTAAAATCCACTTCAATTAACTTATGCATGCAAATGTATTTATTCACTTATATTATGTATTTCTAATCCCAATTAAGTTCAGTCAATAATCAAACATCTTTAACTATTAAACAAAAAAAAACACAAAATTTACAACAATCATAGTGAACGTAATAGGAAATTAAATGAAAGATCTAAGATGCAAATAACATTAATTAACATAAACAATAAAACTAAAAATAATTTGTTGACAAACAATCAAAATAATGAAAGAAATAGATAGAAATACAATACTATGATGAAGGTGGACACTTTCTCAAGCGATGATTAAAATTTGCTAGCAAATCCTTGATCTCCAAAATATTTGCCTCAACCTTGTCCAATTTCTCACTCATACACCCTTCAAATACAATAAGTTGATTAGTTAATGATTGATATTCTACAAAATTAGTTGCAATGTTAAACTGCATACCTTTAAGTGGTAAAGCATCATCCCCTTATGTACCTTCATCTGCTTCGCCCTAACTGCACGTACTATTTTAAGCTTCTGCCGTCTCGTCACTAATAACAACATAATGATCACATTACTGCTTGGCAATCTTCATGGACACCAAGGACTGCAAGTCTAAACTAAAATCCCCTTAAACTAACTGCATACTTGTTCTCTCACTCGGCAAACCAAAATATTATGCAATTTGGGTAACAAATGCCCCCATCAACTATTTTTCCAGCTCTAACATTAACCACAACCATCATATGAACACTTAACCACATACCAACATTAAAGTGTTTAGCATGCACCAGACACCACATCACAAACAATTACCTTTAGAAACTGCACCTTGGCTATTTCCTCTATCAAATACCTTACAAGTTAAAAACCTATGATGATGACGTGTGCTAGGGTTTACTAAAGCAGACAATTTAGACTTACTTAGAGAGAAAATGTTTGTTAAGTTTGTAGTTTCATTCTAAAATTCTTTAGGACTAAGGGGCGTTTGGTTTGAGGTTTTGGGAATGAAGGAATGGAATAATTGTAAAAAATAGTGTTTGTTTTGGGGTTTTCAATTTCAAGGGAATAGATTTATTCTATTAAATTTGAGAATCTACTAAATCCTCCAAAATTGATAGGTATCAAGTTTTCATTTCAATCTAGTAGTTACTATTTATACCTCTCTCTCACATAAGCAATTTTTATTCTTAATTATATTACTCATCACTTATCATCATCATCTTCATTATTATTATTATTATTATTATTATTATTATTATTATTATTATTATTATTATTATTATTAT
>JANJEY010000007.1:42862012-42873744 GCA_024703695.1 Erythroxylum cataractarum
GTCATGTAATCAAAATCACAACAACACAATTTATGCATTTTTCAACTTGTTCACAATTCATAAACACATAAGCACATTAGAAATGGTTTAGGTGGATCCAAAACAAAATATGCTACACATTTCCCCTAAGGATCCTATGTAGCCATGAACAAAACGTACTAGTGCAATCCCACATAATGGTTTTGCGTAGCCATGAACTTATGGGAGTCCACAAGGGAGCTCCATGCCACTAGCGGGCAGGCGAGAGAAGCCTTTAGACAAGTACACTTGACATACTTAGGGGACCATCACAAACCCACATAACATGTAATTCAAGACTTGAAAACCAATTTCCCAAATCGCACATTTTTGAAAACTTGTTTTTCATGAGCATGACATAATTCATATGCATTTCTATCCTCATTTAACAATTCATCATCAAAATTCATACATCAAAACATATAGCAATCTCACAAATCATTCTATCCTCATTTCACAATTCATCATTAAAATTCATATATCAAAATAGCAATCTCACAAATCATTCAAAAGCAATAAAGAAACATTTATGAAGAATTGAAATCATTTTTCTTTCTTGATTTGAACAAAAACATCAATGGCTTATTACTTAATTATAAACATGAAACCCACCTTAATTTCCTTGCTTGAAAACCTTGCCCAAAAAGCTTTTACTCTTGCTCCTCTTGCTTGTCTTGATTTTCTTCAACATTGACAAAAATTCCTAAATCAATAGGCATTCCAATTGGAGAACCCATAAGACATATTCACTAACATTGATCTTAGAATTCTTAAACCCATACATTTCTTAAGCTATATAAACCAAAACTCCTTTCAAAATCCAACTTACCTTGAATCTTCACCAAATGAAGAGTTTCTTGGATCAAAAGAAGGCTTTAATCTTCCTCTTCCTTTTTTCCTTCTTGAACAACTTCAAAATCACTCTTGAAAACCAAACAAAGATGAAACCCTAGTTTTTTTTCTTCTTCTTTTTTTTTCTCTCCTCTCTCTCTTCTCTACAACTCTCTCTCTCTTCTCTTCTCTCAATTTCGTGCTTCGTTCTTCTTTAAAAGCCAAACATCTCTTTTTATTACAATTATGCCATTAATGAGTCTAAATTGACCCTTTTGCCCTTCCTTATATGCCTTGTAACTTAAATGGTTAAGTGACTTGCCAATTTTGCCCCTCATGCAATCTTGCCATCTTGATTCAATTTAACCCATGTCATGAAATCTTAATCACATTAACATGCTAATTAACTCCATAAAAATAACATAATTAGTCTATCAATACCTCAAAATTCTTTTAAGTCATTGCCTAACATCTTCCAAAAATCAAGACCTTTTTTTAGTAGGTTTATAGGAATTTCATAATACTTCCTTCTAGAAAAATGTTCGTCAATGACTTAAAAGAATATTGTTTTAGTAGGTATATAGGAATTTCATTATACCCAAACATTTTTGAACTACTCTTATACTGAAACAATATTCTGTGTTCAACTTCCATACAAAAATTGAAATTCTTAGAGACCAAATTAGAACTCGATTTCATCAGACAATTTGTATCCCTATTTCTCTAGTTTAGTCCAAATTAATAATCATCTCATTTGGATAACTAGAGAAAAATTTATGGCTAAAATACCAAAACATACTCAATGAACATGTTTCAACTTATAACTTCCAATATTTCACATATAACCCATCTTGTACATAACTATCTTTTCTATTTCATTTCAAATTCAAGATTTCTTCTTTTCTTTACACATGAATAATTGCCAAAATTTCTCATTTCATATTTCTAACTTCCAAGAAAAATTCAGGGTGTAACAACTTAAGAGAACCAATCAATAGACATCAATTTGAATTTCCATACAATTCTAGTTGCCCATCGTTGATAGTGTATTCCAAAGTCTTAATTTTAGTCTTAATTTTGGTTGGCATCGTGAGCATTATAAGTTCTCATATGATTTTTCATTTGAAGTATGAGTTGATTTTTAGTTTGACAAGAAAAATGGAAATGATCAAAAGCCATTATTTGGGAAAGTACATGTCAGTTTTCATTGATAAATTCTTTTTGTGGAAGCCAAGGGTGTGGGTAATATATACTCCTATCTTATATTAATATTTTTGGCTATCACCTAAATTTTTTTGAATAATTGAAATCTCTTTCTAGTCAAAACACTTAAGGTTGCATTAATTGATTTGCAAATTTTTCTATTATGTTTGACCATAATCTGAAAGATTTGTATTGATCTATCTCCAAATTTACTTGTAACTCCTTTTAATTATGGTGGATGCATTCATTCAAAATGATTTCTTAATTTAAATTGCATGAAATTATACGCGCAATAATATGTTAGTAATATTAATTCAAGGAACAACCCTAGGTGCTTTCTCATTTTATGTTGGCTTTTTGTAGAAAGTTACAAACAAGAGATAGACTCCTCTACCATCACACTCCAAATCATTGTTCTTTGTGCTCTAAGGACAATGAAACAAAAAAAAATTTATTCTTTGACTACACCTTCTCAAAAATAGTGTGGGCTCATTGACTCAATCATTTCCATGTCACCCTTCCAAATCAAATAAACCTCAAGTGCATTCCCAATTGGTTGAACCAAGCACCAAATTTTAGAACCTGTGAACCACCCCAATATTTATCCTATCCTCCTTTCAATTATAGTTTATAATCTTTGGAAAGAAAGAAATTTCCAAACCTTTAAAGATGAAGTATTGGAGGTGGGGAGTTTAAACTCCAGATTGATCAACCAAGTTATGGAGCAACTCAGCACAAACACCGAGAGAAGTTAATGGTAGGACTTATTATTAGTAACTAACAATAAATATGCAGTTTTCTATTCAGGTATGCAAAAAGGAAATCTCTACAACTACAGGCCGATGGAATGCAGCCTAATACAAGCCATTCCCAAATTAGTACAGAAAGGATTAGTGGCCAACAGACTTCCATGGAACATTAAAGATGTGGAAATCAAGATGCTCATTAAGCAACATATCAGAAGGCACTTCATTTTGATGGAACTCAGATTAAACTTGAAAATGAAGAAGCATAAGAAAATCAATGATTTTGACCAAACAAGGATGGGAGAGACTTTAGTGGGCATATAAACAAAGGAGCAAGCAAGCAGCACCTACTTCTCCCTCGGTAATTCACCACAGAAAACCACCTTTTAACAAAGAGGTAATTGCAACCATGAGACCTAACTCATGACAGGAAGATGGGAACTTCTAGGTTATTGCAGAATTGATGTGAATTCTATATTTAGCTGTGTAAATGCTAGAAGAAGTTCTATATTTCTTTACTATGGTACATTGTAAATGTTTTGTGTAGCTAGCTGGATGTGACTTCCTAAAAGGTCAATTTGGTTGGTATAATTGTGTAGGTAGAATGTGGTGGTTGTTTAGATTCATAAGAGACTATTTTATCGAGTTCCCTTATCCAAAGGTTAGTTACCTTTTAGGTTTTAGGAGGGGAAGCTGTCAAAGTAGCCTATGGTTTTGTACATAAATTTTTTTTGATTAATTTTAATCTCTGATTTACTAAAAAAATCACTACAAAGTTTATCATAAGATTCATCTAATCTAAGTACCAACAAAAATTTAGTTTATAATCATAACATCAAGTTTAAAAGAAAAATATAAAATTAGAAGAATCATGATGTGGTCCCTCTTTTAATTTTCATGAAGTTCACTTTAGATTGATATAAATCCATTTAAAATGTGTTTCTTTACTTGTTTTTCTCTCTATCATTTTAGGCTGTTAATTTTTGTTTTTTTTAGTCTCATAAAATTATTACAAACCCTCTTTATTTTCTCTTCGTTTCTTTTCCTTTTATAACTTGAAAATTGGTTTCTAGAGTTGACTTGATCACTCACACAGTTGTGCACATGATCATGTCCCTCAATACAACTTCAATTCTTTGCAATTCACTAAAAAAAGGCACATTATTAGAAAGCTATTCAGTCATAGGCATGGTCATGTCCACCTCCACATGCTTCTTTCTAGAAGGGACAACTTCAATTCTTTATTTTTTTGCCTCGATTTTGTCCAATTTCTCCTCCTTTTATCCCACGAAAGTAATTAATACCTAATAACATGAATGATTTAAGTACCAAAAAAATTTAAAAAAAGTCAAATAAACAAGAAAAATTACTAAACATGAGATTAGAAATATAGTCAATTAATCATTTATTAAACTCCCCATATTTAAGCTTTTGTTTGTCCTCAATTAAATCAATTTCATTACTCTCTACTTTATAAGAAATAACTAGCATTCAACAAATTTAATATATCCATCAAGATTCTTTATTATTCATTCAATTGCAAAGTTTATTGAATTGTCAAAAACTTAATTACTTGCATCAAATTATAAATTAATTCAGTTCAATCCTTAATTATTCAAATGACAACTCAATCCACACAAATCCACTGAATGTATAAAAGTGGACATATATAAGGAAAGTGCTAAAATCTTTAAATATTTTCACCCTCCTTTTTAAAAATAAAAAACTAAATTTGAATAAAAGCATTTAGAAGCTTGTTTGAAAAGTCATATAACCTTTTGACGGGAGAGTAAACACATTTTCATGAATACCTCCAGTTACTTAGCTAGCATCTTAAATTGCTGCTAACATAATTCTTTAACTTTGACCTTTTAATTGGTATAAAATAGCAGAGTGAAATTATTTGCGCTCATTTATGCATATACAACTTTGTTTTTCTTCTTATAAGTGTATGTGGGGCAATGAAAATTTTCAAAAAAAATTAATATTTAACTCAATGTATGTACAAATTATACATAAAATATCATAACACAACTTAAGTATCCATTCTCAAAATTAATGAACTAAATTGAAATCAACTTAATCATAAAATCCCATAATTGTTTACCTAAATAAATCAAATCACAATCACAACTAAACTCATAATGAATCATCTTAATCAACATCCTTTTAAAAAATCCCGAATTATTCATATTAAGCTGATTATAACAAAATTAAGAAGTTTGATGGCTAAGTCTCTCTCCCATACTTAAGTTGTACATTATCCTTATTGTACAAAATATGCAAGAACGTCAAAAAGTAAAATAAATGAGGGGGTGAGGATAACTAGTACGCCCTTGATAGTAAAGATTTTCATCCTTGTCTAATGTTATTAGCTTCCATAGAACGTCGGTGAAATATTTTCTATGATAAGGAAAGGATTAATGTTGCCTTCGTAACCTATAGAACTCCATCAAATCTCAAAGACAAAATTAGAACCATTAAACTAAAAGTATGAAAATAACTAAACTATTAATGAAAATCTTATAAACTAATCAATCAAAACAAAAACAGTTAATTTTTAGGTTACCTCCCAACTAACACTTCTTTATGAGTCTTTTAGCTGGACTTTTCAGTAAGTACTTTTTTAACATAGATCCATAATTAGTGGCTTACTTTCACTTGTTTTCTTATATAAAGGTTCATCAACTTGCAAATAGGGCACATGATGTAAGATAATAAGGGCATAAGGTATCAAATTGATAAAATCAAGTAACTCTACTAATACCCCTTGTAATAACAAATTGTCAACTTAATACGGAAAATAAAACCGAACATTGACTGGCTCTGATAGTTTGTATTATGGGAAGCAGGAGCCCTTCATTCTTAAGAACTATTATTAAGTGTAGTGATAGTTACCATTAGCAAGTACAAGTTGATTTTATGAGAACTATTATTACTAGTATTTATTGTCTTTCTATTATTATTCTAACAAATTATTGTGATGGTAATTAAATAAGTGTAAAATTAAAATAATAAACTAAAATGAGTCAACATAATTGATAAACAAAGATTCAACATAGGAACAAGCAATGAAGACAATAATACCTGGACTTCAAATCTACCTAGGACTTCTCATGCAATCATGATTTCACTACTCAATTTAATCTATAGTTTCTTGGACCCATTGAAATTCTTATCTTATGTTACTATCTATCAAAGATTTGAATACCGTTTCGTATCAGCCAGTCCCAGACCAAAATTGGTACTTAATAAAGGGTAGTTTGTAACGAGTTTAAATATCGGTCTGTATCGGCCTATTTTGGATGGTACCGATCAGTATTTAAAATACCGGCCAAATAACGGTCAGTACTGAAAATTTTAAAAAATAAGGGGATTTCTTTGCAAAATTTTCAAAAAATTTTAGAATGTCCCTCCCTGCTAGCTCTCCTTTTCCCTTTTTAAATTTTTTTTAATTATTTATTTTATTTACCTCAACTTTTATAATTATTGTGAATTTTTAATTTTTGTTTTTAAGATAATAATAATTATTTTTATTACTAATAATATTTATAAATGAAATAAAACTTAAAAATAAATTATTCTTATTTAAATTTATTTCAATATTTTATATAATATTTATTATTAAAATATTAATAAAAATATTTTATTTTTTAAAATAAATAATTTAAAAATTATTATTTATAAATGAATATTTATTTTATATATTTTTAATTATTAAATCAAAATTTATTAGAAATTTATATATTTTAAAATTAATTATATTTGTTAATAATTTTTAAATTAATTTTATAAATCAAATTAAAATTGTAATTCTTATTTATTACTATGATTTTTGGAAACATGGTTAAAAATATACAGTACAACTTTACGATATAATAATGAATTATTTTGTAATTTTTAAAAAATTTAAGGACTATTTTATAAATTTAAAAAATTATCTGAAACAGTACCCAATATTAACTAGTATTAGTCCAGTATCATAACAGAGTCCAATTCAGTACCAAGTGCGGTACAATATTCGTAACATTAGTGTCTATAGTTTAGACTATTAACACATGACTCTCAATTGATTAATGGAAATCTTTCTACTTAAAACTCTTAAGATTGCATTAATTTTTGAATCCTTCTATTAGGTTTGATCCTATTCTAGAAGATTTATGGGAACCTATCTTTATGTTTGCATGTAACTTCTATCAATTAAAGTAGATCTATTCATACAAAAGGATTTTTTAATCTTAATTACAATAAATCATACATAAAATAATATACTTGCAATATTAATTTAAAAGGATAATTAAGAACACTTAATTAAATCTCATTTCAACTCAAGAATGAATTAAGTAAAAATAGAATCACTACAAGGTCTATCCAAGTTTCATCTAATCCAAATTCTAATAAAATTTTATTTCATGATCATAACATTAAGACTAAAGGAAAACCATAAATTAAAAGAACTATGATGAAATCACTTTCAATCTTCAAGAAGTACACTTTAGGTTGAAGGAAATCCACTTTAACCGTGTTTCCTTATTTGCTCTTCATTCCTTCTATCATTTTAGGCCATCAATTTGTGTTTTCCAGCCTCCTACAAATCTCCTACGAACCATCTTTGTTTTCGCTTTGTTTTCACCTTTTGTAATTCGAAAATTACGATTTTTAGAGAGGACATGGTCACCCATACGGTATGCATGTCACCCATACGTTAGTATGCATACCGTATAGGTGACCATGTCTCTCAGTACCACTTTATTTCTTCATAAATCATGGAGAAATGCGGTCTCAAAAAGCTACACTGTTATGGATGTTAGTTATTCCCATATTGGAAATGAGAGAGGGAGGGGGGAGGCTAAACAAGTATAAATAAACCCCCTCCCTCTCCCATTTATATCATCCAAAATAAAAACAAAATATTTATTCTTAGTAAGAGTAGTTAATTTTGTGAGTAAAATTTTTGGGGTGTATTGAGGTAAGGGTTTGAGAGTGTGTAAAAACACTAGTGAGTTGAGTGTTGAGTGTAAACACTTGTAAGTGTTATTTTTCTCCCTAATAAAAGGGTGTGCAATAGCCCCGGAGACGTAGGCACAATTTGGCCGAACTCCGTTATCAAATTTTTTGTGTTTGTTTTATTGGCGCCTTTTTTCGTTGCGTGGAAATAGTTTAATTTCCTAACAGCCGCAAGAACTCAGACAAAGTCACCCAAAAAAGAAGTTCGTGTCAGCAATATGCGAATTGAGAACCAAAAATACACCTGATCCAAAATCAATAACTTCTGGTTCAAAATGATTACGAAAAGCTTTATTCAAGTTAAATTTGTATGATTTTGAATCAGAACCTACTTTGAATTAGAACTTGAAGAAGATATCAGCAATCACAGTTATCAAAATTCATGACTGGCAGACGTTGATACTTGAATTGAGACATTATCCATTAGGGATTTAAAACTTTGCAATGTTATATCCCTTATATGACCGTTAATTACAATATTGTGATTCGCATTTGGTGCAAAAGGAACATCTTAATTCTTCCAAAATGTAATCATTGATAATGCAGTATGAATCAATTTATACAAGATTGATTCAGTTGAGGGGAAATTAATTTGCTGAAATAATTTAATTTTTGGAGAATGAAATATCAAAATTTTCCAGGACATGGGCAATTCTCTGAAATAATTTAATTTTTGGAGAATGAAATAATAATCTATTAATACTCGATAAGATCATATATTTATAATTGTAAATTCCTTTGAGAATTATGTAAATAAATCATTTAAGAATCACTTTAAAATATAATTCAATCTATAAATTCAAATTAAATAATAAATTTTTCAACAAAACTAATTAATCGTCTAATTAAGTGAACTTAATGAAAACTTTGATTAATAATTTAATTAAGTATTAAAATATAAAGTTTGTGAATTGAAAAGTTTTATCATAAGTTATTTGTTTGTTAAGCCAGGAAGGTCCAAGTTTTATCAAGAACAAAGATTCTATGCTCTAATATATATATATATATATATCTAAGACATATAGCTAGCTAACATGGAGTTGAATTTATTGGCAAGTCTTGAAGCAACAACATTCTTATTCATATATTGATGTTCATTATCCTTTCAAATTACAGTTCCGGAGAAGTCAACGGTATCAGCAACTCCATGACCATGAAGATACCTCGCATTTTCTTCTGTATACACGTGAGTTTCATTCAAGAGCCTGCAAAAATGTAGGAGGATAGTCAATTATGCTCTACTGTTTCAAAACTAATCCATATAAATGCTTACGCTGTGTGAATTATCTTGCTCAAGAAGGTAGACGATACGATGGAAGAGCCATCCAGATACTGCAACTCGCCAGTCACTCTTTCTCTGATCTTCTTGTTGATCAGCTCCACATCCAGATTCAGTGGTTCGTCCGATGCCTGACAAAAAAACTGAAGTTAAAACTGATGTAACAAGAAACTTGCACCTTCATCTTTGTCCCAAGAGTTCCCTATCCAATTAAGTTGTTTTTTGGTTTAGTGTAAGTTTCACTTACGACAACCCAACCCCACGTATCTACAAAAGATGGCACATGAGCAGTGTATGCAATTGCATCTGCAGAAGTTACAAAAATGATCAGTTAGAACAGTGGAAGATACACGACCCGAATTGGCAGATTTTTGCAGGAGACTCACACTTGAAAACTTGTCTAACAGTGTTATATATTGATGAGAAGACCACCTTGTGAGAGAGAACTCCTGCTGGTCCTGCCTATATAAAACAGTGAGAGTAACTAAATATCGACATGTGTATAAATGAATGAATGGATGAAGAAGATGACAAAGTCTTACTTGAGTGACAAAGATTCCGCCATTGTTGAGCTTGTTCTTAATAACTTTCTCATAGAAAGATTTTGTGTAAAGAGAATTACATGGGCCTCCATCTAGTGGGTCTGCTAAGTCGCCAATTATGACATCGAACTTCTCATTTCTGTTCTCCAACTCAGCCCTTTGATTTCCATTGTTTGTTACTTTTAGTATAAACATTCTTAGATAAATACACATTTAACATAAAAGACATTAAGATCTGTGTTTAAAAAATCACTAACTTAGCATCATTAATAACACATTGAAGCCTCTCATCGCTAAATGCTTCCCGGTTTGCCATTAGATGTAAGCGGCAGAAATCGACAACAACCTGCATTCATTTTACAGTTTCAACCCGATTTGTCACTTAGTCTAACAGTGTGAAGAAACTAATTGTTTTTTTTTTTTTTGAAGTTATGGAATCATTTTATAGTGTCTATCATCCACGTCAGTGCTAGGGTTCGATTGGCTTACCCTGTCAATATCACACATCACAACCTTTTCTATGCCCCTGTGCCTGAGCGCTTCTCTTGCAGCAGACCCTTCGCCGCCTCCCATTATGAACACACTTTTGGGGCTGCAGAATATATCATTCACATAAAAGACAAGAAAGAACCGTTGTCAGTAAACTTGAGGTTTAAAGCGGAAAAAGAAGGGGACGTAACGCATAACGACAAGCTGAACGGAAGAGACCTAAGGAAAAGGGGTAGTAGTTTTTTTTGCACATACCTTTCATGGAGCAAGAGAGCTGGATGAACCAAGCACTCATGGTAAACAAACTCGTCTCTTTCTGCGCTTTGTAACTTGCCATCTAAGATCAAAACCTACATGCAATTCGCCATAACGTCAAAAAACACAGACCTTTCTGGAAAAAAAAGATTCCAAAAGCAAAAACCAACCTTTCCAAAGTACTTAGTATCCAAGAGAACAATGTCCTGGAACTGACTGGTGGTTGCATGCAGAATCCTAACAGACATAGATGAAGACCATGCATGTCTCGTTAATCAAAACCAAAACTAAAAAAGAGAAACGCACATCTCGGTTTCTTTCTCTTCTCGAATGTGTGTACCTGTTTAAGGCAAGAGCCCATTTGAGGTCAGACTCAATCTCTTCCTCATACCACTGGGTAAGCTGGTAAGCAGGGTCAACCTGCAAGTTATTCTCATGGTCATCAGCAGCAGCCTCATCGGCGTCCATCTCCAACACATTCCCGTCGCCGTGAAGAATATTAGAGAGGGGTACATGTTCACCATTAACAGGGGCTAGATTGGGACCTGTAAACCATGGAACATAGAAGAACATGGCGGTGGCGGCGAACAGCAGAGACCACATTTTCCGGGGAGTAATGAAGTAAGCTGGTGGACCCACAGTCTTAATACAAACAAAGCTTTAGTCTCTCTTCGCTCAGGAGTCAGGACTCTCTATTTAGAGTGATGCGATGCCAATGGGATAAGATCAAATTAAAAACATATGTGGGTCCCGCGCCTTACTTGGCAACTCCATTGCATGCAGACTCTTCTCCGTGTAATTGTTTCATTTGGCTGGTCCCTGTGTTGCGAGGTGTGAGACAGTGATTGGTTTTGTTACGTTGGAAACGGTTTGCTTAAACAGATATGCGATGACGTCCAACGAGAAAAACGTGCTCCGGTAGCCAAATGTTAGTATGTTACCGCAGTTGAGACATAAATCTGTTTAGAATTAGAGTTGGATCTAAACGTCGTTTTCGGAGTTCAGATTCTCTCTCTAATACTATCGTGTCTTATTCTATTCTGTTCAATGGTCAAACGATATTGTTATTATAAAAATTTGGAGGAAGCATTAGACAAAAGACAGACGCCTGTAAGACCCACATACAAGCGCCATTTTCAAGCCAAAACGAAAACTAGCTTTGGATTTCTAAAGCTAAATTTTTGTACTTCTGTTCTTATGCAGTACTGACTAATTTTAAAACATGTTTCTTATTATTTATGAATTATTGTTATTTTCATAATTATAAATACAGTTAAATATTATTATTAAAATAGTTATTATTATTAAATTTATTGCAGAGTAATTATTAAATTTATTGTCATTATTATTAAATTCTTTTTT
>JANJEY010000007.1:42993415-43004138 GCA_024703695.1 Erythroxylum cataractarum
AGGATTTGAAGAGTACCCCGTTCAACGCGGGAGTATGTCTACTGTAGGCAAGTGAAGGATAGAGGTCGGGATCAGTTTGCGTCTGCATTAGTGTATTTCTATTCTCTGATTTTCTGTATTAGTGCTTAAGTCAGTTTGTAAAATCAACAAACTGGAGTTAATTGTATTTATGAAAAGGGCCCCGAGGCCATTGAAGGGTGTATGTAAATTTGTTCCCATATATGTATAATGTGTATGTGTGTGTGTGAAGAAAAAAAAAGGTTAATACTGAGTTTTAACTGACTGAGTGTTGTAGCACACCACCCTCGTGGGACACGGACTCGGATATCACCATCGATGTCAGGTTCGGGTCTTGTGGGAGTGGGGTGTTACATTTGGTCATGCATTTCAGACCGTTAGGTTTCATACCTTCAGTTAAGGATGTGTTACACCTTTTTGGACAACCAATTCTGAAACTATCTAGACCTAATGATTTTGATCCCCCAGAAGGAAAACAACCCTTCAGTCTACCCTTTTCCAAAATTATTGAGTTAGATGTTTTACCTTCAGAACCATCTGCTGTTGAAAAACTTCGTCCACTTAATGAAATACAACAAGATCCTATTGATAATCCAGAGTTCTTGAAGCATTTCATAAATTGGATAGAAGCAAGTCACAGTGAGAAGAAAGTTCAAGAAGCATTAGCAAAAGAAATTGAGGAAGTTCATACTAAGGTTGATGAACTAGCTGACTCAGTGGGTGATCTTCATAAGGAAGTAGCACTACCACGGGTTACTGTTGAACAAGACCTCAAGACGATCCACACTGACATGCAACAAATGTTTTCTAAAGTTCTAAAGCGTATACAATGAGTAATCTTTTTGATTATTAACAAATAGGGGGAGAAGGAGAAAAAGAGGAAAATGAGAAGAGAAGATAGAAAGCATTGTACATATCTTGTATGCAATTCTTTTCTTATGTTTTCTGCTTTATTATTCATTGGAATACTATTTGGCTATTCATATATAAATATCATCTTATCTTTTAAAATTATGATTATTTGTTATCATCAAAAAGGGGGAGATTGTTAAGTCAAGAGGACTTCAGTTCTATTAATTTTGATGACAATCAAATAATAATAATCTTAAAAATATATGAACTGTTTTGATAAGTTTGTTAAGTGTGCAAAAAAATGTAAGCAACACTTAGTCAACTTAGAAGTTGTACAGTCAACACCAGATGAAGCGCTACACTAGACGAAGCACGACAACAAACAAAGCGCAACAACAAAAGAAGCGCAACACCAGACGAAGCGCGATAGCAGATGAAGCGATACAATAGACGAAGCAAAATAATAGTCAAAACGTAATAAAAGAAAAATCATTATTTTAGACGATACAAAAGGAAGATATTCTAGAAAATTAGGTAATTAGTTAATTTGAGTTAGTTACAGGACTCAACTAATAACCGTTTTTAGAAGATTTAAGAAGTAGTTTTCAAGAAGACAGTTGATGGGTGTCGAATCCACCAAAAATAAAATCTAATCCTGAAAAATCAATTAAATTGTAGCTAGAGTGAGTAGAGTAGTATCCACAGAGACTGGAGATTAATCAATCCTTTTGAAAACCAGAGAATCAAGAACGAGGAAATAAAAGGGGGGTTTGTAATTGATGAGTGAAAATACTGAATTTAATAAATGGAAAGCAAATAAATTTAAATTGAGAAGAAATAAGATTAATGGCATCAAACAAGGTAATCTCATTCAAGTTCTATGGTTAATCATTGAAACAAAGAATAAGTCCGGATCCCACAATAGATTAGTTATGATTATTGATTAGCCGGACACGCGCCTTCTAACTAACCCCTTATTGACGAACAACCCCGACACTCGCCTAGGATTTAATTCGCTAATAGCTTTAAGAACTAGAAAGACCCAACCCTGACTAACAAGATCAACAAGCGTGACTGTTTAAATCAGATTATTCACCCTCATAATATAACGTGAAAATTATATTACCTGCCACTGTTATCAAGATTAACTAAACAATTACGGATCTAGAAACCTTGATTGGCTAATTACGACCCTGCCAATTGCACAACGAGCTCTTATTGCAATAACCAACAAGATAATAATAATATGAATAAAACAGAGAATGGATAAATACTACAGAAATCCAAGGATAACAATTAGTTTAGATCTCTCAACACATATAAACTTGAACTCGATCAACCCTTGCTAGGCTAGAGAAGGATTAGCCACTCATGGCTATACAAAACATGCCCAAAAAGAAGTAAGGAGTCTGTTGTAATCTCTAAGGAAAAACTCTCCAGAAAAACTCTCGATGATTTATGCTTCCTGCTGTCCTCCTTTTATATCCCCCTAGTCCTTCTCCTTGTAGGAAAAAGATTGCCTTCTGATTGGTGCCCCTTACTTCTCTCCTTAATCCCCAAAGATATCCCTTTCCAAATCTGAAAAATATCCCACTTAGGAGTCTAACCACGTCTCTAATTCCGTATCAGGTGTCTGCTATGCGTGACCTTAGCCGTGGGTACGGCTTACTGCGCAAATATCTGAAGTCAGCCCAAAATCTCTCTGGTTTGGCCCGATTATCATTTCCTGCCCAAAATACATATAACTAAGTAAATTTCGTTCTCTCTACATGAATATATACCCAAAAAGTCAACAAAAAATTATTAATATGATTAGCAAATATCCACATCATCAAACACCCCCACACTTATTACAAGCTTGTCCTCAAGCATAATACCCGTCTATAAACTAAAAACACCCTACTTGATTTTCACACAATCGCCCATCCATCCAAAATGCAACACATTAAGGAATATAACAAAGTCAACATAACCAACAGTTCCTAGTTTTCCATAAAATGAACAATTGATTCTAAAAATTCTTTTCAACTTAAAAGTTAAGGCTTGATCAATTTCATCACACAATTGGGTTCCAACTTCATTAAGCCAATGCATAGGAAATCATTTACCAACCTACCAAGTCACTCAACTTAGGAAATGAATGTGAGACTGATATGTTATTCATTATTCAACATTCACGGCTTGCCTAGGATGTCATGAGCCTTTTTACGCGACTACGATCCATTTGTGATGGCCGTCCCCGGTTACTCAACGCATCACAATCCTAGGTGGCTACTAGCACTGCTCATACTCCCTCTTTGCTTTTGGCCTAAGTGTCGACATGGGTTTCATGAAGACCCCGGGTTACTTTACTGGAGTGGAGCAGCGGAGCAAAATTTCATTTATTATATATTTTTTTCTCTTTCTTTTTCATTCACTAAAATTGAGCAACTAGACGAGCTGGGTCAACAATTCCTATGCATGTGACGTAGATTTAAAGCAAGCAAACTTAGGTATTCCACTCTATTAATTCCAAGCCTCAAATTGTAAGCTGAGAAGATTTAGTAGATTCAAATACTGATTTTATGAAAAACTAAGAATAAGCCTGATTATATTAAATTTATTATATAACTTAGCATGTCCCATTATGTCAAGATGAGAAAATGTGTGAATTCAACCTCGGAAAATTTGGTGTTCTATCATGAAAATTATTTAAGCCGAAAATTATTTAAGCCGTAAGTACTTCCCCCCCCCACACTTAAATCCTTCATTGACCTCAATGAGCAACATATCAAAATATAAAGATAGGTCATCAAAATTATGAGGAGAAAAAGTGGAAGGAGACTGCCCTGAGAGAAGTAGTTGGAAAATGGACTAGGACGGAGGAAGATGATGATGTTGATGGAGAGTAAGCAGGGTAGCGTCGATACGGGCAACCTGTGTGGTGAGGGTCTCCAAGGCTTGTTCCAAGCGGTGTAAACGGTCTTCCAAGGATGGAGGGGGAGCGGCAGATGTGGACGGGGCAGATGGTTGTGGTCCGCTGGTGGAGGCTGAACCTGTAGGCACAAAAGAAAAACTACCGTCCTCGGCTTGACGGATTAGGTGCATGCGTTTCAAAGTGTCAAGATCTAAAGGAAGCATAGGACAAGCGAAATGTAAGCCAACATCACTCCAACTATCCAAATTAAGCAGATGATGCGTTACAGCTATTTGGGTGATGTAAGAGCCTAAGATTAAAGGTCTATGGAAAGAAATAACAGCAGAAAACTGACTAGCAAACCAGCAACCTAAATCAACCTTCCTTTTCCGTATCATACACCACAGGAAAAATAGTTCAGTTTTTGATAAAATGGCAGAGCTATCTTTTCGACCAGAGAAGGAAAAAACGATGAACCTATGCACATATCGTAAAGCTGGATCAATAATACGACTTGCCTTAGATCGACTGGGGTCAAAATCAGCAGTGGGGTCCCCAGTTAACGCTCGATAAGCAGCAACAGCCAAAAAATCAACAGGGTAATCGCATAAAGGGGAAGAACGGGCATAAGAGGCAAAGGCATCTTTGTCAACAAAACCCAAGGCTACATTGAACTCAAAGATTGACATAGAAAAAGGATGACCCATCAAAGTAAACTTAATCAAGTCAGGGGTGGAATAGTCGATAGGGTTGTGGTAGTCAAAAACGAAAGTGGCGTAGAATTCCTGAACCAGTTCCACAAAAGCAGGGTACTTGATAGAGGCATAACTCAACCACCCAATGTTACTCAATAAATGCAACACATCATCTTCAATTCCAAGAATGCGAATGGTATCATCATCGATGGATTTACATGGCACTATAGGAAGTCGTAAGAGGGTATCATACCTGACTTGGTGGGTTGGACCGGTAAAGTGGGGGGTTCCTCGAACTTGGGGAATCTGGGAAGCATGGCATTTGTTCTTGAGGTGAGGTCGGGATTTGCGAGGAGGAGGGGCTGAATCATCACTGGAGGAGGAGCTTGTGCGTGGTGGAGAAGGTGGGGATGATGGTGTGGGAAGACGGTTGCTGGAGCGTGTCCGGCGTCGGTTGGGCGGCGGTGTGACGACGGTGGCGGCGGCAGCTCCGGTGGAGGCGGTGCGGGTCTTGGCCATGGGCGACGGTGCGACGATTGGGGAATGGGGTTGGGTATCGGTGGTTGTGTAGGAAAAGAAATTGGGGGAAAGATTGTTTTTAAGATGACCTAACAAAATTAAAGGTAAATATTATAAAGGAGAAAGAATAATAGAGAATTGAAACTAAACGAAAGTAAAAGTAAGAGTAAAATAATAAGGATACGCCTAAAGCATGGGTTGCCTCCCATTAGCGCCCTGGTTTAATGTCTTAGGCTAGACATCTTTTATTTCTAATTCCTTTGAGGAATCGAAGCGAAGGTCAATTCCTCGACCCTTTGAGCTTGAAAGCCTTCATAGAAAGGTTTGAGACGATGCCCATTCACTTTAAAAATCTTATGTGTTTCTAGACTTCAGATTTCAACTGCACCATGGGGAAATATATTAGTGATAACAAAGGGACCAATCCATTTAGATTTCAATTTACCAGGAAACAACTTTAAACGAGAATGATAAAGTAAAACTTTTTGCCCTATTATAAAGTGCTTCCTGGAAATCATGTGATCATGGAAGGCTTTCGTTTTCTCTTTGTAAATTCTGGAATTTTCATACGCATCGTTTCTGATTTCATCTAACTCTTGTAACTGCAATTTCTGATGTTCTCCAGCCTCGTCCAGTTGTATATTACATTGCTTGACGGCCCAATAAGCGCGGTGTTCCAATTCTACCAGAAGATGGCAAGGCTTTCCAAAGACAAGGCAATATGGGGACATACCGATGAGGGTCTTATATGCTGTACGATAAGCCCACAATGCATCGTCCAAACTCAAAGTCCAATCCTTCCTATTTGGATTGACCGTTTTCTCCAAGATGGACTTAATTTCTCTGTTTGATACTTCGGCTTGTTCGTTCGTTTGTGGATGGTAAGCTGTGGACGTACGATGAGTTACGCCATATTTGTGGACAAGTGTCTCAATGGCCCGATTGCAAAAGCGAGTTCCTCTATCACTAATGATTACTCTTGGTACACTGAACCTGGCAAAGATATTAGTCCTAACAAAATTGGCAACAGTTTTGGCATCGTCAGTTCGGGTAGCCTTGGCTTCTACCCATTTAGAAACGTAATCCACAGCAAGAAGAATATAAGTATAACCAAATGATGGTGGAAAAGGGCCCATAAAATTGATACCCCACACGTCAAATATTTCACAAATGAGTATAGGTGTGAGTGGTAACTGATCTCTGTGTCCTAAACTACCAGTGCGTTGACAATTGGCACAGGACTTGCAAAACATGTATGCATCATGAAATAATGAAGGCCAATATAGTCCACATTCAAGCACTTTACGTGCTGTTCTTTTAGGGCCAAAATGCCCGCCACATGCATAAGAATGACAGAACTTGAGAATAGACTCAATTTCTATTTCGGAAACACATCTCCTAAGGACCTGGTCAGAGCAATGCTTCCACAAATAAGGATCATCCCACACATAATACTTAGCCTCCCTTTTTATTTTGTCTTTAGCGGACCTAGTGAGTTCATCAGGTAAAGTACCAGCGACTAAGAAATTTACAATATCAGCATACCAGGGAGTTTTATTTTGCATAGAGAATAAATACTCATCGGGGAACTCATCTTGTAAAGGATATGCTTCCTCAGCGATAGGTAGACGACTGAGATGGTCAGCAACCAAGTTTTCAGACCCTTTCTTGTCTCTGATCTCTAAATCAAATTCTTGCAACAAAAGGATCCAACGTATTAGTCTCGGTTTCGCTTCCTTCTTCTTGAGTAGGAACTTCAATGCTGCATGATCAGAATACACAATGACTTTAGTGCCTAATAAATAGGAACGGAATTTTTCTAAAGCAAAGACAATAGCCAGAAGTTCTTTTTCCGTCGTGGTGTAGTTGCATTGAGCACTGTCCAGAGTTCTTGAGGCGTAGTATATGACATACGGATGTTTCTCAATACGTTGTCCTAATACCGCACCTACTGCCCTGTTGCTAGCATCGCACATAATTTCAAAGGGGTGATGCCAATTCGGTGGTTGAATTATCGGTGTCGAGGTCAGCTTCTCCTTTAGATTGTCAAAGGCTATTTTGCATTCTTCGCTGAACTCGAAAGGGATATCCTTTTGCAGTAGTGTGCTTAAGGGTTGAGCGATTTTGGAAAAGTCTTTGATAAAACGCCTATAAAATCCTGCATGGCCAAGAAAAGAGCGAATCTCCCGTACACTGACGGGGTAAGGCAGAGATTTTATAACGTCTATTTTGGATTTATCGACTTCAATTCCTTTAGCAGAAACAATATGTCCCAAAATTAATCCTTGATCCACCATAAAATGGCATTTTTCAAAATTTAACACCAGATTGAACTCTAAGCATCTTTTCAGGATCTTTTTAAGGTTAACTAAGCATTCATCGAAGGAATTGCCATGAACGGTGAAATCGTCCATGAAAACTTCTATGATATTTTCAACGTAGTCGGAAAAGATACTGACCATGCACCTTTGGAAAGTGGCTGGAGCATTGCAGAGTCCAAACGGCATCCGTCGGTAGGCGAAGGTTCCGAATGGACAGGTGAATGTCGTCTTCTCTTGATCTTCGGGGGCAACTAGTATCTGATAAAAACCTGAATATCCGTCAAGACAGCAATAATGAGTTTTACCAGCTAAACGTTCAAGCATTTGATCGATAAATGGGAGGGGGAAATGATCTTTCCTGGTTGAAGCATTTAATTTTCTGTAATCGATACAAACCCGCCACCCGTTTTGGACTCGGGTGGGCACCAACTCACCATTCTTATTTGTAACCACGGTGATACCTGTTTTCTTAGGCACCACTTGAACCGGACTTACCCATTTGCTGTCCGAGATTGGGTAAATCATACCAGCATGTAGTAACTTCTCTATTTCCTTTTTGACGACTTCCATCATAGGTGGGTTCAAACGCCTTTGAGCCTCTCTGCTTGGTTTGCTGTTATCTTCTAGAAGGATCCGATGCATGCAGGTAGATGGACTGATACCTTTGATGTCTGCAATTGTCCATCCTACAGCTTCTTTATGTTCTATCAGCACCTCAAGTAACTTCCTTTCTTCCTCTTTGTTAAGTTTATTTGAGATGATTACTGGAAGAGTGTCTCCTTCTCCTAAGAAAGCATATTTCAAGTGGCTGGGTAACGGCTTTAAATCTAATTTCGGTGGCTGCAAAACAGAAGGCAAGGGAGCGTCGTTAGATATGTGTAATTCTTTGCAAGGGGTAGAACTCACCATTGGTTTAGATGATTCCAATTCGTACACCACTTCGTGGAGCTCATTATGTGAGGTTTCTTGATTGACGTCATCGATGTTATCTGGGGTTAGACTTTTGCAAAGTGCAACCATTAACTTGTCTGCTGTGTCCATTTCGAATGCTGTCTGGATTAATGGTTCGACGATATCTATGCTGGAGACACAACTTACATCATTAGGATATTTCATGGCATCATAAACATTAAATGTAATTACTTCTCCATCAAATTCCATAGTAAGTGTCCCATTATGAACATCGATCTTAGTCCTAGCAGTACTAAGGAAAGGTCTCCCTAAAAGAATATCGGACGAGTTAGAGGACTTATCACCCTCCATATCTAAAATAAAGAAATCAGCGGGAAAAATCAGACCATTAACCTGAACTAACACATCCTCTAACACTCCTTTGGGATAAACTATTGATCTGTCAGCTAGTTGAATTATTACCCCAGTTTCTTTCAATGGACCAGCATTTAAAGAAGAATAAATTGACAATGGCATAACATTGATTGAAGCTCCTAAGTCACACATTGCCCTTTTTATTCCCACATTCCCAATAGTGCAAGAAATAGCGAACATACCTTGATCTTTGCATTTGGGGGGTAACTTCCTTTGAAGGATAGCAGACACATTTTCCCCCACACTTACCTTTTCATACTCGGTTAATTTTTTCTTGTTAGTGCATAGTTCCTTCAGAAATTTTGCATACCTGGGGATTTTTCTGATTGCATCTAGTAAAGGTATGTTAATCTCTACTTTTCGGAATGTGTCGAGAATTTCCTTATCCTCCTTGTCTTTCTTGGACTTAGCCAATCTCTCCGGAAAAGGGGGTCTGATTTCCAAAATTTTAGGTTCTGTTGGTGAGAAATTTTCTGGACACTCTTTCTGTTTCTGAATTTCTACCTCTGTTGTGGCAGCAGGTGTTAAGCCGTGCCCACGCCTTGTTTTGGCAACAGGTTCTGGTTCCAACTCTTTCCCATTTCTCAAGGTAATTGCACTTATATTTTCCTTTGGGTTCACTATCGTCTGAGAAGGTAATTTACCTTGAGACTCTAACTTGCTTAGGGATGTTGCCAGTTGACCAACTTGATTCTCCAGATTTTGTATACTTGCTCTCGTCTCCTGTTGGAATTGTTGTGTGTTAGTTGCAAGTGATTTGACTATATCTTCAAGAGACATACCTAATCTTGGAGGATTTGACTGGGGTGGCCTCTGTTGAAATTGCTGAAAATTTGACGATCTAGGCCCATAACTGAGATTTGGGTGATCTCTCCACCCGGGATTGTAAGTATTTGAGTATAGGTCGTATTTCCTTTATGGTGGTCTAGGAAAATTTCCAACGATAGCTGCTTGTTCAGTGGTATCTACCTGCAACGTGGGGCACATATCCGTAGGATGACCCATGTAGGCGCAGATTCCACATGCCTTCACTTGTTGCGTATTTCCTGCAACCAAATTTTGAACCAAAGAGGTTAGTTGATTTAATTTATCTTCTAAGGAAGAGACACTTACCTCGTTAACCCGTCTTGAGGGTTCTTGGCGAAACCCAAATTGTTGAGAATTTGTGGCCATCGTAGAAATTAAATCTCGAGCACCTTGCGGTGTTTTGTTGAAGATGGCTCCTCCGCTTGCTGCATCCATCATTCTCCTCTCCATAGGTAATAACCCTTCATAAAAATACTGAATAAGGGCTTGATATGATATCCTATGTTGGGGGCAGCTGACACATAATCTCTTGAATCGCTCCCAATACTCATGAAGATTTTTCGAATCCCTTTGCTTAATCCCACAAATATCTCTTCGAATCCCAGCTGCACGGGAAGCAGGAAAAAAATTTATCTAGAAAAAGATGCACCATATCTGTCCATGAATTTATACTCCCAGGGGGTAAGTAGAACAACCAATCCTTGGCTGCATCAGCTAGTGAGAATGGAAAAGCCCTCAATTTAATTTGCTCCTCTGTTACTCCTTGTGATCTCATGGTTGAACAAACGATATGAAATTCTTTGAGATGTTTATGAGGATCTTCGTTCTCTAATCCACGAAAAGTAGGCAACAGATGGATCAATCCTGATTTTAATTCGAAAGGAGCCTCTAAGTTAGGGTAAGTAATGCATAATGGCTGCTGATTGATAGGGGGGATTGCTAACTCTCTCAAAGTGCGATTGTCTTGAGCCATCTCGTTGTCTGAATCTGATTCGCTGGAAAGATAAAGTGACTCAGGGGCTATTTGTTCTTTGGTCACTGAAACTGCAGTAGAAGATGCTAGCTTTCGCAACCTTGCTTCTTCCCTCAGCTTCTTTGCTGTCTTTTCTATTTCAAAATCGAACTGTAGTGCTCCTACAGGATCAGACCTGGTCATAAAAAGAAAAAAAATCAATCAAACCAGTCCCCGACAACGGCGCCAAAATTTGATGTGTGTCGAATCCACCAAAAATAAAATCTACTCCTGAAAAATCAATTAAATTGTAGCTAGAGTGAGTAGAGTCGTATCC
>JANJEY010000007.1:43249234-43259873 GCA_024703695.1 Erythroxylum cataractarum
CTGTACACTTTTTCACTCCCTGATCCCTAGGATTTTGGTGAGACAATACAAGCAGTTCCTGTTGCATGCATTTACTTATGTTTAATGCATTGGGGCATTTGCATGTTGCATCAGTCATGATTGTGTTCTAAACTTTGCAGGAACTTGTGGATTTCTTTTCATGATTGTGTTCTAAACTTTGCAAGAACTTGTGGATTTCTTACACAGTAGTCGAAACATCCCCACTGTCTTGCAGTCCTTGGGTTGTATTGCTCAACATTATATCTCTGTGTTTGAATCTCATTTTGATGGGATCAGATTGTATATATTTGAACACATTTTTCGATAATTATTTTTCAAATAAAGTTTTATTTAATAGTAATTAATAAATATATTAAGGAAAAATGGAATTGATGGGTGACTTTTTTATATACTAAATTATTATTACTTTTTAAATTTATTATATATATATATATATATATAAGAAATAATAACAAATATATATATTACTAATTAGTATTAATTTATATATTTATGTTAATATATAAATATATATAATAAAGTTCAAGTCAATCTATTAATTATAATTAATTAATTATATTATATTATATTATAATTATCAACGGTTAAATTTGTTCCCCTTGAATTTCCATGTTTTCCTCATGGCAATATGTTGAGCACATTGATGTAGGTAGTTTTGCAAGCTCTGGTAAAAAGGTCAATATGTATAAAATCTACTCGCAATTTCTTATTTTTATGAAAGTCTGGTGTTATGAAGTGGCCATGTAAATTTTATTTAAAAATTCGTAACTTTATCATATAACACATGTTTTTTCTGATGATTAAGTGAAGGGTGTTAAGTTTTGATGCATTGCAGATTTATGTTTTGGAACTCCCTCGTGACCGCAAAATGATGAGTGCTTTATACATTTAAAAGCAGATGGAGGTCATGTTCTCAAAAGGTGCTTTAGAAAATAGTATCTTTCAATGTCCCATTATCTACAACTATTCATGACGAGCCAGAGTTGAGGTTCTACAGGTTAGAGTTGCTCTGATCAACGACACAGTCCTTGACTCTATTGTTGAGCCAATTTTTTTTTCTTTTTTTCCCCCACTCTTATCTTATGTTAGGTGGTTATGTGTCTCTTGGACTGCAAACATTCTTTTGTTTTTGTTGGACCTACAAGGGAATGCAATTCTCTTTTTTGCAGCTCATCCTTATATTTCATGTTTATTTTTTCTAAGTCTTATACCGTTCTTCCCTATCTAAGCCATAGCCACACTCTCCACATTATGCCCAAGCTCAATCTTCCGCTCGGCCACGTCAATAAATTTTATTTCTTTTTTTTCCCGATTGACCTTCTTATCCACTCTCCTAATTTTACTTTTTATTTACTTTTCATTTGTTTTGATTATGACGAGATTTCGCCGCAAATTCAGCTTTGAATTTGCAATTCGTTTGATTTTTGTTGACGGGTTCGATTTCTTTTCACTTGGGTATACATCTTCAACAGATGGGTAATTTTGCAATACCCAGGTAAGAGGTAAGTTTGCAATACCCAAGTAAAATAAGCTTCTTGAATGTTATACATGGATTAATTTTGTTCAATTTCAAATGGGTTTAGTGATTTTCACTTGATTTTTGCTCCAGAATTCCCATACCAAGTACGCTTTCTTACTCTTAGTTCTGTCTTCTGCTCGATTTTGCCCATGGGAGTATTGTTCAATTCGGTTTTGGATTTGGGCTAGTTGCATCAATTATGTTTGATTTTGAACATGAGGGTTAATTGGCTTTTATCATTTAATATTGACCTCATAGCCCTTCTAGCGATTGAATTATGAGTTGTGGGTTTGTGATTGTGCTGCTCATTTCGAAGTGTTATTGTACTTCTTGCTGGTCTTGTTTTGATGCCATCAACTTTTGCCATTGGACCACGATTTTCCTTTTTTTTTATATTCACAAATCAGTCAGGACTTAGTCTCCATGCAGTCGCCTTTATGCTTGTGGGTCAGTAAAGTATCTCCTTTGAGGACAAGAACATCCTCACATTTATTTAACATAGCTAATGTAGGAATAGCAGTGGGATCTAGAATGCAGTTGCAAAGCTATTCAAAATTTGGCCCTCTCATTGACGACAACGACTTTCATGAAAGTAATGTGATATCCTTTTGATGCAGCATATGTTGGTATTACAATATAGACTGCATAATGTTACTTTTGAGAGTGGTGGATGAAGGCAACTGTTTCTATTTTTGTGCTACTGTTTTTTCCACTTATTATGGTTGAACCATCATAAAAGATGTTGTTGGTGACATTACAGAACAAGGTGGTAATCAACATGTTTGTTTTATGCTTGGAATTTTTTGCCATTCTTTATACTTGCTATTGTGTAGTAGGAAGTCTGTTGGTGTTAACAACGGAAGAACATCAGAAACAATACCATGAATTTTTACTAACTATGTTCTAAATCACCTACTTTTAGCCTTGAGGTAAAAATGTAACCTAGTTGAAGCATGGATTGAGAACCTTTACAGGTTTGACTGATGATGACTCAAAGTTGACAAGCATTGGGGCAAGACAGAAAAGATTCCTATTTTAAGAGCTGATTTTGGGTTGGCACAATTTAAAGATCACTTCAAGCATAGAGTGACAGGAGGTATGTGGATCGAAAAAGGTTTTTGGAAAATTTGGAGGAGTTGAAGAATTCTCTAAAGGTAATCTTTACCCAATTTTTTAAGCTTTCCATTTTCCATTGATTACTTTTCTTAAGCATAATTGAAATTTTGTTGAAGAAAAATTGGAAAGGGAATCCATATTCATAAATAAACAATAAAGAGACAAAATCCAAAGTGATTCCACATGGGCCTTTCTGAAATCCAGCACCAAAGAGAATTTGGTGTTATTAGCTTTTGAAATTTTTTTGTAATTAGTTGACAGTGGCTGCATGCTTGTGTACAGGTTGGGGATTTTTATGAAGCCATTGGAATTGATGCTTGTTTTCTTGTTGAATATGCTGGTTTGAATCCTTTTGGTGGGCTGTGTTCAGGCAGCGTACCTAGAGCTAGTTGCCCTGTTATGGTACTTGATTTCCTGTTGTCACACCTGCAAAGCTGGAGCAATTTGCTGAGACAAACTCAGAAACAGCTGTAAAGTGCCCTATACACATTTTCATTATCTAATGGTTATTTAATAAAATACAAAAATTTCTGAAGTTGGTGCAGAAATTTCTGAAATTATATGATTCAATTTTCTGCTATTTCATTTCTTTCTGTTTTGCAATTTACTTTGTAAATTTCACCTGTGTCCATTTGAGAGGTTCTTCTCCTTGAAGTAAAATTTGCAATGGTTTCTTAACCATCACATTTTTTGCCTGTTTTAAAATTGGAGAGCGTGAAACACATGTATGACATACATTCTCTACATGATGACCTTCCATTGTCCAACTCTGGAATATATCAAGATAGTAACTGTTTGAATATTTATTGAATCAATATTGTGGAATAATATACCTTATGGTGATTATGCATAGCAATTGTTTGATGATTGATCTCAACCGGTGAATTCGTTTGGTTTGTTCATACCAACTAGCACATCCATATTATACAAGCATCAATCTTTTTTGAATATGTTAATAAAACATGAACTGACCTCTCGTATACCATCCCCTTTGCATAACACTTACTCGAATGCATGTTTTTAGGATGCATTCCATTCTCATATTTATTTTATTTTATTGCACTTATTGATAGCCCCTCTTGTGTGATAGGATGTATTTAAACTTATTATCAGCACATTTGCGCAACTTGCTGATATCAGCAGCCCATACTTTTCCAAAAGGGCTAAGATAGTGGAGACTGTTGCTCGGTGCAAATGTTGCGTGATAATGCTGGATATTGACTGCAATGATCTAGTTCTTGAGATGTTCAATACCTTTTTCTCTGTTGTAAGGTTAGCATGCTCTTCGTCTTGCTTTCTGGATACACCCCAGATTTCATTGGTCCCTTCGAAGATCATATATCTACTCGAAGTTTTTCCCTAATTGTATACTTCAAACATTGTCTAATGATTCTCCTGATGTTACCTGTGCATGTTTTACTGGCGCTAACATCTTATCATCCATTGATTCATTCATGGATTAGGTGACACTGTCTAATATGCTTCAACTTAATGTTACATGTTGCTGTGAACGCTTGTTTTATGTGCTACTGATTGTTACATTAATTTGGTTAGATTATTGGATAATGAATGAATTTAGCAATTGCTCCCTTTCTGTAATCTAGGTGCTTTATCTTACTTACTATAGGGAACTTTGGTGTTATGGGGATTCATGTCCTTTTAATTGCTTTTTATTATTGTATTTAATTTTTTGGATATAGCTTCTAATTGCTTTTATTGTTTTGTCAATAGGGAATGCCATGGGCCAAGTTTGATTAATGATTTATTGTCAATAATGACAAGTATCCTAAATGAGGAAGCTTCTCAGCCACTTTCAGATGTGATCTTAGGAAGTCTTGTAAAAGAAGGGCAGGTATGGATTGTTTCAATATTTCTTCTCAATCTATGTAAGGCTTCAGCAGTTCCTCATGTAGCGAATTGTTCCTGTACTAAGTTCGCTCACTGGCCTAGAATAAACAATTCCTTTTATAGTTTTCTAAAATGGCTGTGTTGTATGGTTGTGGTGAGTGTAGGAGCTAATAGCCTTTATGTAGTAACTCTTTTTGGACCGAGTCCAAAAATATATTTGTAATTTGAACCTTACATGTCAGAATAACTGGTATTTTTGATTAATGCTTTGAGCTGCAATTTTTGCAAATTCACAAAGCTGGACTTTTTGACATAAGGATAGGATTGATATCAATTGGCTGGTGTTTTTCTTGTTTCAGACATAGGAGTATTTTGGGGCCTTCCAGTTGTGCTAAAGAAAAAAATGTAATTTTGACCTTAAGATGTTTAAACAATGTTTGACTTAGTCTGTGAATATCCAGTGAAGAAGTTGTTTCTGTAGCAAGCACTTTATCCAATGAAGAAGTTATTTCTGTAGCAAGCACTTTACTTTTACATGGAAAATAAGGATGAAAAACTCTTGGACCAGTTTGCTTATGCATATTGAGTTGTTGGATTCATTGTTCTTAAGATTCCTTTTAACACTATTTAGGTTCTTCCTTGACATTGGTTTACATTTTATTTCCATATGAATAATATAATTGACCTTAAGTGAACAAACTAGAAGGTGGGCATTTGTCAACTGGGGGGCAGTAAGTGAATGGCCTTACCACTGGGAGCTAAAGACTGATTACACTTACAAGATGACTGGGAAAATGAAGATGCACATTCATTTGTATGATTATTGATTGTCAGTTAAATGGTCTATAAAAATAAAAACTTGTCTGCTGATCTTATTTTTCCAGATTTGGGAAACTAAACATTTTGGTGTTATTATCTGTGTCTTATAAGCCTAACCATTTATCCAGTTATGATCTGGAAATATTTATGTATAGATACTATTATTTAAATTCCAATCTGTGATATATATGCTGTTGCTGAATGCAGCAACAGGTTTAATCTAACTGTTGGGCTTGGCAATGGATGCTTCAATCTCAGTTGTTTTGGAGTTATAATCTTCTATGGTTCATGCTGTCAAAGTTCAAATTCTGATTGATTAATTTTTTGTGTTGTGAGGAAAGCTGTTTATTTACAGAATTCCAACGCCTTTCTTTAACTTTAAGACTTTGCAATAATGTCAAAGCTTCAGTTCAATTTTCCAAAAATGCCATGCTACTTGATCTTCTTCTGCCTTTTTTGCTGGTCAGGCTAAAACTTCTGCTGCTTCTCGTCTTGCTGCTTCTGTCATTCAGGCTTGCACAGAGATGCTTGAGCCATTTATTTCTGGGTTTTTAACATCTTGCTTCCTCCACAGAGATTCTGTCGAGAGTAAAGATTTCTACCATGAAATTCTGTTTGAAGTTTTTCAGGCTGCTCCTCAAGTATTACTCACTGTCATCCCTAACTTGATTCAAGAGTTACAGGTATAGCTACCCTCTAAAACTTTTGATTACGGTGAACATATCATCTCCATGAAATGGCATTGAATGTCCGAATAATAAGTGCTTTGAGATGCATATAGTCCTTTCTCTTTTCTTTGCTCCATCTGTCATATCATGGTTTTCTAATATCATGTTCTCATTTATAGACTGATCAGATTGATGGTTCGTATAAAAGCTGTTAAGTTAGTAGGGAAGCTTTTTGCACTACCTGAACAACATGTTGCACAAAAATATCAGAGTCTCTTTATGGAGTTTAAAAATAGATTCCCTGATAAATCTGTTGAAGTTAGACTCAGTGCTCTTCAGTGTGTCAAAGGTTGTTACATGACCAATCCCTGTGGAAAAGAATCTTCTGAACTTCTACATAGGTGTTCATCCAACAAACTTATTTTCTGATGTCTGTTGAACCTAATTTACTTAATTTTTCAAAATATATACAGTTACTTTTAAACTTACAACTGTTGAGGGACGCTTGTTGGATTTTGATGATAAAGTAAGGACACAGGGTGTGGTTGTTGTTTGTGATCTTGCCATATCTAACCTCAAATTTTTTCCATCTGAGCTCTTATCAAAAGCCACTGAAAGACTTCGGGATAAGAAGGAAGAAATTTCTCTTGTTGGTTTCGATATACTTCTGTTTCATCATCATCATCATCATCACCCAGTCTGAAATCCCGCAATTAAGCAGGGTCTGGGGAGGTCTGATAGTACGCAGCCTTACCCCTACATAGTAGAGAGGCTGTTTTTCGGTAGATTCACATGCAAATGAGACAAGATATGAATGATGAGGGAAAAAGTAAAAATACGCACGGTTAAATAAGGAAATAATCAATAATAGGAAACTAAATAAAAATAAACTATAATAAATAAAACTATAATAAATAAATAATACTAAATTATTAATAAAAATAAAAATAATAAATATAAATAAAATATTTATTATTGAGAAGTGGTAATCGAGAAGAATGGCAAAAACATAATTGCAAGACAAAAGAGGACACAAGGACATTCTAAAAGGAAGCAGACAAAACAATCAAACCACGTGAGGCAAGCCAGAGAAAGGAATGAAGCCTCGAGGGGTGAACTTGATGAGCAAGGCATTAATAACTGGGTGAAGTATCAAGAAGCGTCTTGAAAAAAAAAGCCTCTTGAATTAATAAAGGCATCAGGTTTGTCAACCGTGCTCGTGGGCTAACGAAGGGATGGGTGGCAGACACTATCCGAAGGGTGAAGTATAGAAAATCGAAAAACCGTGTATAACATCGGGCCTCTTCGTTCAGAAACACTAGCTTGATTGAGCTAGTAAGTGATACATGCCAAAGCTAGAAGAAAATTCCCAAGATAACTTGTTCAGCGTCGGAGTCAGACGTTATTAACTAAGTTCCAGTGAATAAAAAAAGTTCCGATGAATAAAAAAGTAGGACGTGCTCGTGGCCTCACAAAACTATACTAGGAACGAGACTAGGAGACAAGCAAACACATGCAACTACCACTCAAGGATACTGCTGTAAACTGTATACGAACGTTCAAAAGACCAAAGACACATGCAACGGACACTAATAGAAAATTAAGGCAAAAATAGGTAAATAAAATTTTTAAAAAAATTTGTGCAGCTAGAATGCTGGTCGTTGTGAGTGGTGGCCGTTTCCTCGTGCCAAGAATACAGTTCTAAGATAATAAAGGACACAATAATATCGATCTATAGCTCTTACTCGATGGACTGGTATGCCAAATTGTACCGCACTTTCCCGTACCACACTAACCTTGGGTCAACTTCGGTTAGATGCCGTTTCGTTCTCACTTATGCTTTATGTGTTGAAATCAAACCAAAAGCCCAAAGTAAAAGAGGAAAAAACCATAGGCTTTACACTACCAAAGAGACGATAAGCGGAAATGATATACCTGAGAGATTGATTGGGATGGAATCCAAATGAACCCAATCAAGTCCACAATAAAATGATTGAGAATGGAAGCCAAATGAACTGAGCCAAGTTAATATTCGCTGCTCATCTGTTGGATGATTAACACCTGAAACTGCAAGACAAACCGCGCAAACAGCGGATCTGCTGCAACCTGACTTTGACAGGGCATCGGCCATAACTTGCTCCAACGTCTCTCTAGCAGCGGTTTCTGTAAAACATAAACACGAGAACACAATTATAAACTGAAAGCAGCATGTACGCGCTCATTGTAGTCATCAAAAGATATATGAGACATTGACATGAAGCGCAATTGGATACGGGTATTGAAATTTCACAAGCTCCCACTTCGCACAACTTTTAGTATATTGAATTTTTTTTTTTTAAAGGAAACTTTTAGTGTATTGAAATTTCCAATCAACCAATTTTAGCATTTAGACAAGAACAGCAACTAACCAAAAATCAAAGATTTGAACTTGGCAAACTACAGATGACAATTGCCAACTAAAACATAACAAACTTGAAAATCCAGACGTAATTCTCATGGCACAGAACCACTCTAACGACATTGTAACAAAGAGGCAAAGAATTGATCAAGGGGGAAAAGAAAAAGAAAAACCGACCGCCAACGCTGTTATGATTTGAGCAACCAGCGACAGCACGAGCGAGAACGGGAAGAGGGTTGGGAAGAGGATCGGAGAAGGGCAGTATAGGAATGCATATGCAGACAGTGGAGGTAGTGCCACCGTCTAATCCTAAGATAACTCGCCTGTTACAAGCAGACACGGCCATGTGGTGCTCAAAATCCCAGATTTCACCATTCCTGTATCGCTTCATCGCCAATAAGAGAAAAGAAAACGGAGGAGGTGAGGCTTAGGCAAACAGCACAGATGCAGATGGTGAGTTCTTATGGGCAAGGGACAAATGACAGAGAGAGACAGAAAAAGGAGTGAATGGCATTCGATTCCAAAAGCTCCTTATAAGAAAGAATTCTTGGTTTCATCTGTTACGTTTTTACGTGTTTTAGGAGTGGTTCGTGTGTTCCTGAATTTTTATTTTAAGGATTTTGGATTCGGACGGCATAATGAAGACAACTACTAATCCTTCGTAAAACCAAATAAACAACTCGTGATTGATATAAAATTATCAGATTATATGTATATATTTAAATTATCTGTACTGTTTTACCGTAGATTTAGCTTTCTTCATTGCATTGTTAGCCTTAACAAGTTAAGCAGTTAGCAATAGCATGATGAAGCATCTCACAAGTACCAAATGCAATCCAAAAGCCTTTTTTTGGTCGTTTGCTCTATAACAGTAATAATTGAGATGACAATGTCCGGGCCGGGCTTAACCTGTGATCAAAACGGGACAAAGGCGGGGAAGATTGGATGGATCCGATTTTTTATTTTCTAAAAAAATTTCAAAAAATAACGTCGTTTTATGCTCTCAATTGGGTCACGAGCTGGGCCGAGCCTGTCACGAAATTCAACTCATAGTCCGGTCAATCCGAGCCTAACTTGCTTGACCTCAACTACCATGCCTAAATAGAATACCCAATAGAAAAGGAATGAAGGAGATTAATACCCAATAAAAGAAAAGATGTTGACGGCTTTCATTTTCATCAATTTGTATTTCTTTTAAATTAAGTGGTGCAATGGAAATCACATGAAAGACAGAGGTACCAAACATTTCTGCAAACAGCCAAAAGAGCGCACAAAATTTGGCTCTTTGACATGACCGCAAATTACAATTGCTTTCATATACACATGTATACTACACATATATATTATGAACACTACCGTCAAGTCTGGTGGCTCGTGTAGACTTATATCAACATAAAATTTGTTGACAATGCATTGAATGAGATGAGTTGAAATCAAACTACAAAACTTTAACATAAAAAATAAATTTGTCCAAATCTGTTCAATCTGAGTGTAAATGACTTAAAAGTGTTTTTTCATAATTGGAACCTGCCTAGACACTTCTTGAGCAATAAAAAAAAAAAACTTAACACAATATAACATACTCTATAACTTTGCACCTTTATAACATAAACCATAAGGCCTCTTGGCTCATGTTTAGTTCTTTTGAGTAAACAAATATTACAAACTCTTCTTATTCGTGAAAATATTTTCTACAAGAAGCACCATCCAAGTAATGCTCAAAAACTATGGGGTAATTCTACATGAGTGCACACTCTAGCCTTTTCTACATGAGTACACACTCTAGCCCCTTTCTCAAGGCATCATTATACATTATAAATCCGTCAGTCCCTATCAGTAATGTGAGTATGGGAGCAATCATGGCCTTTGGAGTTGGGGATCAACCTTTTGAAACAAGTACAGGAGCAATCATCAATCTTTCTTTCAATTCATCAAAATTTCGTTAACACGCATCTGATCACTCAAACTTTTCCTATTTTCACGTTAACTTGGTCAGTGGAGTTGTTATATTCAAGAATCCTTTAACAAATCTACTTATATACTTAAATCTCAATCCCTATTCCTCCTTTTCCCGCTTAAAATCTTTTCCCCTTTCAATACTTAATGATTCATCAAGCATTTAATGCTTCTGAACTTATTTAATACTTACACAGTGTCAATGTCAAACAATTTTCAAGGCAACAGAATTATATGATCTTTCCTTCCATTCATGTGAAAACAAAATTTATTACGCACACCATTTAAGGAATT
>JANJEY010000007.1:43690848-43703089 GCA_024703695.1 Erythroxylum cataractarum
TAGAATATAATAAATTAAATGATTTATTAAATTATACTTTATTTATAAATTAATTATTAATCATTAACTGTTAATCTAATTCAGTTATAATAAATATTGACTAATATATTATTAATTAATTGATGTATATATGTAGGTAAGTAGTCAAGTCTATGACTCAATATTTAGAGGTGTGACTGCCATGCAATGCAAGGTTGCGACGTGCACATTCTTTTCTTTTTACGGGTAATTAACACCTATATAATTTTATAAACTTTTTAATAAATAAATAATTAATTAAGCATTGATTTACCAAAATATAATTAATGAATTCATTAATTAATTAAATAGAATTAGTGCTTATATTTTTCTTCTCTACTAAATATAATATATATAATTAATTGACTGATTATACTTAAGCATTGATTTACTAAAATAAAATTAATCTATTCATTAATTAATAAAATAGAATTAGTGCTCATATTTTCTTTTTAATAAATAAAACATATATAATTAATTGTCCAATTATAATAGAATATTTACTAATAACAAAATAATTAATTAATTAGTTATTTAAAATAAATTGAAAATTTATTATTATAAGAGTCACAGGCATGACTTAAGTGTCACGGCTGTGAAAATATCTATTTTTTAATTTCTTACTTAAATAAAATTAATTAAAATATAATTTGTAACAATCACCATGTAATTAAATAATTGATTTATTGAAATCTTATTAATTAATAAATTACTTATTATTAAAACATAATGATTTCTTATGTTATTATTAATGCATCTGAAATATTTTTCTCTTTTTTAATTACGTATTCTTAAAATAACTTTAATTAATTTAATTATAAAGTAAATTAAAATATAACTTCATGTAATAAAAAAATTATCAATTAGTTTAAAATAATTAAATTATTTATTTATAAAAATGAGATACTTGATTAATAAAGGTAATTACAATATAATAAATTAAATGATTTATTAAATTATACTTTATTTATAAATTAATTATTAATAATTCAGTTATAATTAACATTGACTAATATAATATTAATTAATTGATGTATATATGTAGGTAAGTAGTCACGCCTATGACTCAATATTTAGAGGCATGACCGCCATGCAAGGTTGTGACGTTCATATTCTTTCCTTTTTACAGGCAATTAATACCTATATAATTTTATAAACTTTTTAATAAATAAATAATTAATTAAGCATTGATTTACCAAAATATAATTAATGCATTAATTAATTAATTAAATAGAATTAGTGCTTATATATTTTCTTTTTATTAAATATAATATATATAATTAATTGACTGATTATACTTAAGCATTGATTTACTAAAATATAATTAATCTATTCATTAATTAATAAAATAGAATTAGTGTTTATATTTTTGTTTTTAATAAATATAATATATAATTTATTGACTAATTATAATAGAATATTTACTAATAACAAAATAATTAATTAAATAGTTATTTAAAATATAATTAACGGATTCATTAATTAATTAAATAGAATTAGGGATTATATTTTCTTTTTATTAAATATAATATATATAATTAATTGAATGATTATAATATATTATTTATTAATAAAAAAATTAATTAATTAGTTGCTTATAATAAAATGAAAATTTATTGTTATGAGAGTCACAGGCATGACTTACATGTCCATAAAAAGATCTATTTTTAATTTCTTAACTAAATATAATTAATTAAAATATAATTCGTAATAATCAACATGTAATTAAATAATTGATTTATAGAAATCTTATTAATTAATTAATTAAATTTTGATTTTTAAAACGTAATGATTACTTACATTATTATTAATGCACCTGAAATATTTTCTCTTTTTTAATCACATATTCTTGAAATATCGTTAATTAATTTAACTATTAAGTAAATTAAAATATAATTTCATGTAATTAAAATATTATCAATTAGTTAAAAATATTTAATTTAATTATTTATGAAAATGTGATACTTGATTAGTAATGATAATTAGAATATAATAAATTAAATTATTTATTAAATTGTACTTTATTTATAAATTAATTATTAATCATTAACTGTTAATCTAATAATGTTATAATTAATATTGATAAATATATTATAAACTAATTGATGTGTATATATAGGTAAGTAGTGATGCCTATGACTCAACATTTAGAGGCCTGACTGACATGCATCTTCTTTCCTTTTTACGGGCAATTTACACCTATATTATTTTATAAAATTTTTAAAAAATAATTAATTAATTAAGCATTGATTTACTAAAATATAATTAATCTATTCACTAATTAATTAAATAGAATTAGTGCTTATTTATTTTTTGTTAAATATTATATATAATCAATTTACTGATTGTAATATATTATTTATTAATAACTAATTAATTATTTAAAATTAAAATAAAAATTTATTATTATAAGAGTCACAGGGGTCACTTAAGTGTCACACCTGTGAAAATATATATTTTTAACTCCTTAATTTAATATAATTAATTAAAATATAATTCATAATAATCAACCTAAAGTTAAATAATTGATTTATTGAAATCTTATTAATTAATTATTTGATTTTTGACTTTTAACAAGTAATTATTACTTATGTTATTATCAATGCATCCGAAACATTTTTATATTTTAATCACGTTTTTTTGAAATATCGTTAATTAATTTAATTATTAAGTAAATTAAAATATTATCAATCAGTTAAAAAATATTTAATTTAATTATTATGAAAATGTGATACTTGCTTAATAATGGTAATTAGAATATAATAAATAAAATAATGTATTAAATTACACTTTATTTATAAATTAATTATTAATCATTAATTGTTAATCTAATTATGTTATCATTAATATTTATTAACATATTATTAACTAATTGTTGTATATATGTAGGTAAGTAGTGACGCCTATGACTCAACATTTAGAAGCGTGATTGTCACACAGAGTTATGACTTGCATGTTCTTTTCTTTTTACAAGCAATTAACACCTATACAATTTTATAAATTTTTTAATAAATAAATAAATAATTAAGTATTGATTTACTAAAATGTAATTAATCTATTCATTGATTAATTAAATAGAATTAGTTCTTATATTTTTCGTTTTTGCTAAGTATAATATATATTTAATTAATTGACTGATTATAATATATTATTATTAATTACAAAATAACTAATTAATTGGTTGTTTATAAAAAAAATGAAAATTTATTGTTATGAGGTCGCGCTCGTAAAAAGATATATTTTTAATTCCTTAATTAAATATAATTCGTAATAATCAACACATAATTAAATAATTGATTTATGGAAATCTTATTAATTAATTAATTAATTTTTTATTTTTAACATGTAATGATTACTTATCTTATTATTAATGCACCTGAAATGTTTTTCTCTTTTTTAATCACGTATTCTTGAAATATCGTTAATTAATTTAATATTTAAGTAAATTAAAATATTATCAATTAGTTGAAAATATTTTATTTAATTATTTATGAAAATGTGATACTTGTTTAATAATGTTAATTAGAATATAATAAATTAAATGATTTATTAAATTGTACTTTATTTATAAATTAATTATTAATCATTAACTGTTGATCTAATTCTGTTATAATTAATGTTGATTAATACATTATAAACTAATTGATGTATATATGTAGGTAAGTAGTGATGCCTATGACTCAATATTTAGAGGTGTGACTACTATACATAGCTGCGACGTGCATCTTCTTTCCTTTTTACAGGCAATTTACACCTATATTATTTTATAAACTTTTTAATAAATAAATAATTAATTAAGCATTGATTTACTAAAATATAATTAATCTATTTATTAATTACTTAAATAAAATTAGTGCTTATATTTTTCTTTTTTGTTAAATATTATATATATAATTAATTTGTTGATTATAATATATTATTTATTAATAAAAAATTAATTAATTATTTAAAATAAAAATAGAATTTTATTATTATAAGAGTCTCAGGGGTCACTTAAATGTCACACCTGTGAAAATATCTATTTTTAAAGGCGTGATTGCCATACACAGTTATGACTTGCATATTCTTTCCTTTTTACAGGAAATTAACACCTATATAATTTTATAAACTTTTTAATAAATAAATGAGTAATTAAGTATTGATTTACTAAAACTTAATCAATCTATTCATTGATTAATTAAATTGAATTAGTCCTTATATTTTTCTTTTTTACTAAGTATAGTATATATTTAATTAATTGAGTGATTATAATATATTATTTATTAATAAAAATAATTAATTAATTAGGTGCTTATAATAAAATGATAATTTATTGTTATGAGAGTCACAGGCATGACTTAAGTGTCACGCTCGTAAAAAGATCTATTTTTAATTCCTTAATTAAATATAATTAACAGCCATGAACAGTTGCGATGTACATGTTCTTTTCTTTTTACAAGAAATTAACACCTATATAATTTTATAACTTTTTTATAAATAATTAATTTATGAAGTATTGATTTATCAAAATATAATTTATCGATTCATTAATTAATTAATTGAAATTAGTGCTTATATTTTTCATTTTTTATTAAATATAATATAACTAATTATAATATATTGTTGATTAGTAACAAAATAATCAATTAATTAGTTACTTAAAATAAAATAAAAAATTTTATTATAGGAGTCAATGGCGTGACTTAAGTGTGACGGTTGTGAAAAGATCTACTTTCTAATTCCTTAATTAATTAAAATATAATCCCTAATAATCAATATATAATTAAATAATTGATTTATTGAAATATTATTAATAAATTATTAATTATTAACACGTAATTATTATTTATGTTATTATTAATGCGTCTGAAATATTTTTTTCCTTTTTTAATCACATATTCTCAAAATACTTTAATTAATTTAATTATAACTATTTAGTAAATTAAAATTAAATTTCATGTAATTAAAATATTATTAATTAGTTAAAATATTATTTAATTATTTATTTATGAAAATGTGACACTTGATTAATAATGGTAATTAGAATATAATAAATTAAATGATTTATTAAATTATACTTTATTTATTTATTAATTATTAATTATTAACTGTTAATCTAATTCAGTTATAATTAACAATGATTAATATATTATTAACTAATTCACCTACAAATATAGGTAAGTAGTCACGCCTGTGACTTAATATTCACAGGCGTGACAGCCATGCACAGATGTGACGTTCATGTTTTTTTCTTTTTACGGCAATTAACACCTATATAATTTTATAAGTTTTTCTAATAATTAATTAAGTATTGATTTACTAAAATATAATTAATCTATTCACTAATTAATTAAATAGAATCAGTGCATATATTTTTTATTTTATTAAATTTAATATATATAATTAATTGACTAATTATATTATATTATTCATTAATAGGAAAATAATTAATTAATTGATTACTTATAATAAAATGCAAAATTTTAATTATAGGAGTCATAGGCATGACTTAAGTGTCACGTTTGTGAAAAGATCTATATTTAATTCCTTAATCAAATATAATTAATTAAAATATAATTCATAATAATTAACATGTAATTAAATAATTGATTAGTTGAAATATTATTAATTAATTAATTATTGATTATTAACACTTAATTATTACTTATGTTATTATTAATGCATTTGAAATATTTTCTGTTTTTTAATTATGTATTCTTAAAATATCTTTAATTAATTTAATTATAAAGTAAATTAACATATAATTTCATGTAATTAAAATATTATCAATTAGTTAAAAATAATTAAATTATTTATTTATAAAAATGTGATACTTTATTAATAAAGGTAATTAGATTATAATAAATTAAATGATTATTAAGTTATATTTTATTTATAAATTAATTATCTGTTAATCTAATTAAGTTAAAATTAATATTGATTAATATATTAATAATTAATTGTTGTATATATGTAGGTAAGCCCTCAAACCTATGACTCAATATTTAGAGGCGTGACTGCCATGCATGACTGCATATTGCATGTTAACGCCTATATAATTTTATAAAATTTTTAATAAAAAAATAATTAATTAAGTATATATCTACTAAAATATAATTAATCTATTAATTAATTAATTAAATAGATTTTGTGCTTATATTTTTATTTTCTATTAATATAATATATAATTAATTGACTTATTATAATATATTATTTAGTAATAACCAATCAATCAATTAATTAATTACATAAGTTAAAATGAAAATTTATTATTATAGGAGTCATAGGGGTGACTTAAGCGACATGCCTGTGAAAAGATCTATTTTTAATTCCTTAATTAAATAAAATTAATTAAAATATAATTCATAAAAATCAACAAGTAATTAAATAATTGATTTATTGAAATTTTATTAATTAATGATTAATTATTAACACGTAATTATTACTAATGTTATTATTAAAGCGTCTGAAATATTTTTCTCTTTTTTAATCACATATTCTTAAAACTTCAATTAATTTAATTATAACTATTTAGTAAATTTAAATATAATTTCATGAAATTAAAAAATTATCAATTAGTTAAATATAATTTATTTATTTATTTATGAAAATGTGATATTTGATTAATAATGGTAATTAAAATATAATAAATTAAATAATTTATTGAAATATACTTTATTTATAAATTAATTATTAATCATTAACTGTAAATCTAATTCAGTTATAATTAATATTGATTATTATATTATTAATTAACTGATGTATATATATAGGGCAAGCAATCACGCCTATGACTCAATATTTAAAGGCATGATTACCATGCATGGTTGCGAAGTGCATGTTCTTTCCTTTTTACAGAAAATTAACGCCTAAATAATTTTATAAAATTTTTAATAAATAAATAAATAATTAAGTATCGATTTCCTAAAATTTAATTAATCTATTCATTAATTAATTAAATAGATTTAGTGGTTATATTTTTATTAAATATAATATATATAATTAATTGACTTATCATAATATATTATTTTGTAAAAATAAAATAATTAATTAATTAGTTACTTAAGATAAAATGAAAATTTATTATTATAGGAGTCACAGGCTTGACTTAAGTGTCATGCCAGTAAAAAGATCTATTTTTAATTTCTTAATTAAAGATAATTAATTAAAATATAATTTATAATAATCAAAATATAATTAAATAATTGATATATTGAAATCTTATTAATTAATTATTGATTATTAGCATGTAATTATGGCTTATGTTATTATTTGTGCATCTGAAGTATTTTTCTCTTTTTAAATTAGGTATTTTAAACTATGTTTAATTAATTTAATTATAAAGTAAATTAAAATATAATTTCATATAATTAAAATATTATCAATTAGTTAAAAATAATTAATTTATTTTTATTAAAATGTGGTACTTGTTTATAGTGGTTATTAGAATATAATAAATTAAATGATTTGTTAAATTACACTTTACTTATAAATTAAATATTAATAATTAACTATTATTCTAATTTGTTTATGATTAATATTTATTAATATATTATTAATTAATTGATGTATATATGTAGGTAAGTAGTCACTCCTATGACTCAATATTTAGAAGCGCGACTACCATCCGCGATTGGGACGTGCATATTCTTTCCTTTTTATGGGCAATTAACACCAATATAATCTTATAAAAATTTTAATAAATAAATAATTAATTTCGTATTGATTTACTAAAATATAATTAACCTATTCCTTAATTAATTAAATTGAATTAGTGGTTATATTTTTCTTTTTTGTTAATATAATATATATAGTTAATTGACTTATTATAATATATTATTTACTAATAACAAAATATTTATTTAATTTGTTACTTAAGATAAAATGAAAATTTATTATTATAGGAATCACAGGCATGACTTAAATGTCATACCATTAAAAAGATCTATTTTTAATTCCTTAATTAAATAAAATTAATTCAAATATAATTCATAAAAATCAACTTGTAATTAAATAAGTGATTTATTGAAATCTTATTAATTAATTAATTATTGATTATTAACACGTAATTATTACTTATGTTATTATTAATGCATCTGGAATATTTTTCTCTATTTTAATTGCGTATTCTTAAAATATCTTTAATTAATTTAATTTTAAAGTAAATTAAAATATAATTTCATGTAATTAAATATTATCAATTAGTTAAAAATAATTAATGTATTTAGTTATGAAAATGTGATACTAGATTAATAATGGTAGTTAGAATATAATAAATTAAATGATTTATTAAATTATACTTTTTTATAAGTTAATTGTTAATCATTAACTGTTAATCTAATTCAGTTATGATTGATATTGATTAATATATTATTAATTAACTGATGTATATATATATAGGGCAAGCAATCACGCCTATGACTCAATATTTAGAGGCATGATTACCATGCACGGTTGCAAAGTGCATGTTCTTTCCTTTTTAAAGAAAATTAACGCCTAAATAATTTTATAAAATTTTTAATAAATAAATAATTAATTAAGTATAGATTTCCTAAAATTTAATTAATCTATTCATTAATTAATTAAATAGATTTAGTGGTTATATTTTTTATTAAATATAATATATATAATTAATTGACTTATCATAATATATTATTTTGTAAAAATAAAATAATTAATTAATTAGTTACTTAAGATAAAATGAAAATTTATTATTATAGGAGTCACAGGCTTGACTTAAGTGTCATGCCAGTAAAAAGATCTATTTTTAATTTCTTAATTAAAGATAATTAATTAAAATATAATTTATAATAATCAAAATATAATTAAATAATTGATATATTGAAATCTTATTAATTAATTATTGATTATTAACACGTAATTATTGCTTATGTTATTATTAATGCATCTGCAATATTTTTCTCTATTTTAATTGCGTATTCTTAAAATATCTTTAATTAATTTAATTTTAAATAAATTAAAATATAATTTCATGTAATTAAATATTATCAATTAGTTAAAAATAATTAATATATTTAGTTATGAAATTGTGATACTAGATTAATAATGGTTGTTAGAATATAATAAATTAAATGATTTATTAAATTATACTTTTTTATAAGTTAATTATTAATCATTAACTGTTAATCTAATTCAGTTATAATTAATATTGATTAATATATTATTAATTAATTGATGTATAAATAAGCAATGACGCCTATGACTCAATATTTAGAGGCATGACTATCATGCACGGCTGCGAAGTGCATGTTCTTTAATTCATTAAGTGTAGATTTACTAAAATATTACTACTCTATTCATCAAATAGTTAAATAGATTTAGTGTTTATATTTTTCTTATAATTAAATATAATTAATATAATTAATTGGCTGATTATAATATATTATTTATAACAAAATAATTAATTAATTAGTTATTTAAAATAAATAAAAATTTATTATTATAAGAGTAACACGCCTGTGAAAGGGTGTAATTTTTAATTTCTTAATTAAATACAATTAATTAAAATATAATTCATAATAATCAACATATAATTAAATATCTGATTTATTCAAATCTTATTAATTAATTATTGATTATTAACATGTAATTATTACTTATGTTATTATTAATGCATTTGAAGTATTCTTTCCCTTTTTTAATAATGTATTCTTAAAATACCTTTAATTAATTTAATTATAAAATAAATTAAAATATAATTTCATGTAATTAAAATATTACCAATTGGTTAAAAGTAATTAATTTATTAATTTATGAAAATGTGATACTTGATTAATGATGGTAATTAGAATATAATACATTAATTGATTTGCTAAATTACAATTTATTTATAAATTAATTATTAATCATTAACTGTTAATCTAATTCAGTTATAATTAATATTGATTAATATATTATTAATTAATTGATATATATATGTAGGTAAGTAGTCTTGCTATGACTTAATATTTTGAGACATGACTACCATGCACGGTTGCGAAGTGCATGTTCTTTCCTTTTTATAGGCAATTAAGGCCTATATAATTTTATAAAATTTTTAATAAATAAATAATTATTTAAGTATTGATTTACTAAAATATAATTAACCTATTTATTAATTAATTAAATAGAATTAGTGGTTATATTTTTCTTTTTTTATTAAATATAATATGGTTAATTGACTTATTATAATATACTACTTACTAATAACAAAATAGTTTTTAATTAGTTACTTAAGATAAAATGAAAATTTATTATTTAGGAGTCACAGGCGTGACTTAAGTGTCATACCATTGAAAATATCTATTTTTAGTTCCTTAATTAAATAAAATTAATTGAAATGTAATTCATAATAATCGACATGTAATTAAATAATTGATTTTTTGAAATCTTATTAATTAATTAATTATTGATTGTTAACACGTAATTATTATTTATGTTATTATTAATGCATCTGAAATATTTTTCTCTTTTTTAATTGCGTATTCTTAAATTATCTTTAATTAATTTAATTATAAAGTAAATTAAAATATAATTTTATGTAATTAAAATATTATCAATTTGTTAAAAATAATTAAATTATATATTTATGAAAATGTGATACTTGATTAATAAAGGTAATTAGAATATAATAAATTAAATGATTTATTATATTATACTTTATTTATAAAATAACTATTAATCATTATGTGTTAATCTAATTCAGTTAAAATTAATATTGATTAATATATTTTTAATTAATTGATGTATATATGTAGGTAAGTAGTCACGTCTATGACTCAATATTTAGAGGTGTGACTGCCATGCAAGGTTACGAAGTGCATGTTCTTTAATTAATTAAGTATAAATTTACTGAAATATAATTAATCTATTCATTAATTCGTTAAATAGATTTAGTGCTTATATTTTTCTTTTTATTAATTATAATATATATATATATAATTAATTGACTGATTATAATATATTATTTATTAATACAAAATAATTTATTAACTAGTTACTTAAAATAAAATACAAATTTATTATTATAAGAGTCACAGGGTTGACTTAAGTGTCACACCTGTGAAGACATATGTTTTTTAATGTTTGAATTAAATATAATTAATTAGTGTATAATTCATAATAATCAGTATATAATTAAATAATTGATTTATTAAAATTTAATTATTGATTATTAACATGTAATTATTACTTATGTTATTATTAATGCATTTGAAGTATTTTTCTCTTTTTTTAATTATGTATTCTTAAAATATCTTTAATTAATTTAATTATAAGGTAAATTAAAAATAATTTCATGTAATTAAAACATTATCAATTATTTAAAAACAAATTTATTTATTTATTTATTAAAATGTAATACTTGATTAATAATTATAATTAGAATAAATTATTTTTCTTTTTATTAAATGTAATATATAATTAATTGACTGATTATAATATATTATTTATTAATAACAATATAATGAATTAATTGGTTACTTAAAATAAAATAAAAATTTATTATTATAAGTCACGCCTATGAAAAGATCTATTTTTAATAACTTAATTAAATATAATAATTAAAATATAATTCATAATAATCAACATGTAATTTAATAATTGATTTATTAGAATCTTATTAATTAATTATCAATTATTAACACGTAATTATTACCTATGTTTTTATTAATGCATCTGAAATATTTTTTCTATTTTTTAATAACATATTCTTAAAACACTTTAATTAATTTAATTATAACTATTTAGTAAATTAAAATATAATTTCATGTAATTAAAATATTATCAATTAGTTAAAAATAATTAATTTATTTTTATTAAAATGCGGTACTTTTTATAATGGTTATTAGAATATAATAAATTAAATGATTTGTTAAATTACACTTTACTTATAAATTAAATATTAATCATTAACTACCTTGCAAGGTTGTCGTGTGCATGTTTCTCCTCTTTACGAGCAATTAACACCTGTATAATTTTACAATATTTTTATTAAATAAATAAATAATTAAGTATTGATTTACTAAAATATAATTAATCTATTCATTCGTTAATTAAATAGAATTAGTGCTTATATTTTTCGTTTTTATTAAATATAATGTATGTAATTAATTGACTAAATATAACATATTATTGTCAATAAAAATAATTAATTAATTAGTTACCTTAAATAATTTTTTAATTATTATAGGATGCATGTGAAAAGATCTATTTTTTTACTACATAATTACTAAAATTAATTAAA
>JANJEY010000007.1:43783576-43801248 GCA_024703695.1 Erythroxylum cataractarum
TTTTAATTCACAATTTGTCAGTAAATTGTCATGATTTGATACTACTTTCTCTATAATTTTCATGAGGACAATTGATATTGCAAATTGTTATTTTTATTGCAGGAACAAAGGAGTCAACACATCAGGAAGTCAACAGTCATGAGGTCAATCTGCACGTTGCGACGAGAACTTCAATCTACACGTCACGACGAATATTAATTTATACGTCGTGACGAGCAGGCAATTTTACACGTCATGAAGAATTTTCATTTATACGTCGCAACGTACGAGCGGATATCCCAACCTTAAATGGAAAGTTTGTCTCACTGCTCTGACCTGGCCCGCACCCACCATAACAAAACCTTGCTAATTTTAGGTCAAGCAGACTTCGGACATGCAGGGACTGATACTCGGAGGCTAGACTACGCCTACTCAGACGATCACACTCTACTCCACCATCATTTCCATTTCCATCATTGTCAACCACTTTCACCATCATCACCACTGCCACCGTCAATATCAATTGCCATTATGAGTATCGCTCCGTATTTAGCAGTCGAGAGACAGACCAGAGCCATGCATAGCTAAGCCACATTTCCTCCTGAAGATGTAGTAATGGCTTGAGTTCACAGAAGCTTCAAAGGGGCTATTCATTGCACCATTTTAGTGTGTACTTTTGGTGTCTTAGTTGGAGTGGATTTTGGTGTTTTGGTGCAATTTTTTTTTTGGTGTTTTGGTGTCTTGGTTGGAGATGGCCTTACTTTGCATGACTTTATTTGTTTTCACGTAATTAGCTGTTGTTTCTTTTTAAGTACATACTTGGTCTGTCACGTTTGTAGTTTCGGTGCTAAGTGATGGAATGTGTCACATGCTATATTTGATATTGATTCCATATGATAATTAATTAATTTAAAAAATATTATATTATAATTATTATATATAATAGCATGATTAAAAAGGAAACATGATAATAAAATTAAATATGTTTTTTTTAGTTTTAAATCATAAATCTCAACCAAACAAGTTTTTGTTTTCAGTTTTTATATTACAAATCTCAACCAAACATATTTTCATTTTTTTCAGGAAAAAAACAGAAACCAAAAACAGGAAATAAAAACTAAAAACAACAACAGAAAAACATAAGTAGAACCAAACGACCCCTTAGAGAACAAATATTTATAAATATGATAGAAATAGAGCAATCGTAACAAGCGATTTGAATCCTTAATTTTAACATCAATTATTAACGTCTTCTAGTCAAGTTTAACATATGACTTTTCAATTTGTCTTTCGTTATGCATACAATTTCTCCATGCAAATTTGAATGCAATCTGAATTGGAGTACAAAGAAGAATTATATGAGTAAAATCAAAATACAGTTTCAGTTCCATTTAGCAGATAGGCATATCAGCAAAAGTGCAATGCTAAGGTGGCTTCGAGTAAAGTTTGCAAGCCAAGAACCAAGGGGTGGTTGGGAACTATTCTTATAAACCTTAGCAATTGGGTTTACATGGTTAAGAGATTGTCGAGATTGATGGATGGCAAGGATTCTTTTATGGAAAAGATGGGTTCATTTATATTTTTTGAAGGGTAAAAGTACATGAAAGATCTAGCACAGGTTTATGACGAAACTGAAGAGCAACAGGTCATTTTAAATGCTTATTAGGAAGTGGGGATATAACTTCTCTATATTTTGATTACTAGAGTAGGACTTTTGTACAACACTCAAGCTTATGACTAGGATGCTGGAGAGATACCCCCATCAATTCAAAAGTTAAAATATGAATTGCGGAGAACCAATAGAGTAATTGCACTAGAAAACTTAGATATATTCTACCAAGATATGATCTAAATATAACGAGTGCAGACCAATATGTTGTTATAGCATAATCATCCAAGCCCAAATGTAAGGTAAATAAAGAAGCCTAAGCCTAGCAAGCTCAAGTTGGTACAAAACTCCAAAATATAATTTCTGCATTTTGTTAGTTTGTTAGCAATTCTGTTAGCGAGAAATAGTTGGTAAGAGAAGAGAAGTGTGAAGATGCTAGAATTTTCAGTATATAAGGAAATCAATTGTTATAATAAGGATATCTTGATATATACAATTTCTCTTCTCTATTTCTAATTTGTTTTGATAGCAGTCATTGGAATCTATTCCATTATATTAACTAGATTCCCTAATTGTGATCTGAGTAACTGAGTTTTCCGGTTAGAGGTGGTATCAAAGCTCATAAGTTCCTTGGTTCTCTAAGAAATCATCAATGATGATTACACATTCCCAGGCGATGACACAAGGAGGTATAGAGTTGGAAATGGAAGCTGTGATGGTGGATAAATTAGCTTAGACTCAATTGGAAGTTAAGGACATCAAGGCAGACATTTAGCAAGTAAATGACAAATTAACTCGATTGGAGATGCTGTTGAGTGCTAAAGATGGTAGTAGAGGTGAATGTTCTTTGGGAGAAATGAAAGAAGATTCTGGAAAGTCTCCGATGATGCAACCTGTCGACGATAGATTGGGTAATCAAACTTCTCATTCTCAAACTCAATCTTAAGCTACTAGGATCTCTAAAGTTGAGTTTCCTTGCTTTGATGGTTCCAATCTTAAAGAATGGCTCTATAAATGTGAATAGTTCTTTTTGTTAGATGCTATACCATCTGAATCCAAATTTAGGGTAGCTTCGATATATTTAGATTATGTAGCTCTCCAATGGCAGCTTAACTATATAAAGACCATATTTAATATTTACCCTAACTGGCCTCAATACATTAATGAACTATCTCTTAGATTTGGTAAAGTGTATGAGGATCCCTTAGCAGATTTGATTCGTATTAAACATACTAGAACTGTTCAAGAGTATCTGGATGCCTTTGAACTAGCCTTAACCTCTTTAACCTTGCCTGAAGAACATACCTTAAGCATTTTCCTTACTGGACTTGAAAATAGCACCCAAATTCATGTTTGTATGTTTTCACCAACCTCTATAGCCCAAGATGCACATTTTGTTCATGGTAAAAACTTCTATTTCTCCATTTCGTACCCATGGGACCCTTCAAGCCATTTGGTTGTGCATTGCATCTTTGAATTGTTAGGTATAATGCATTTGAATGATTTGCTTAATGGATAGAGTCTATGTTATGTGTTATGTATTAACTGCATAATTATGAGTTTTGAGCTAAATTGTTGAATGATTGAATTGCTAGATATATAGATACATATGCTTGAATTTGTGGTAATTGACGATGATTATAAATATATTAGTCACTGAGCGTCGTAGCTCAACCCAATATTTTCTCACTCCTCAGGTGTAGAACGAGAGGGTTAGCAATCCTTGCAAGACATCGAAGACTCCAAGATAGTTAGATATTTTTGTAACTAAGTTAGTTAACTCATTTTTTGTTAGCTTTATAAGCATATCAAACATTGAGCATCCAATATATTTTGCATCTTGTGTTAAGCCTTTGATGTAATGTTGATATGTAATTAAAGCTATGTATGAACTCCATTTTGATTTATAAATGAATGAAGAATTGAAGAAGTTTCCAATGTGTATGTGCTTATTTATCTTATAGTTGTACATTTTTTATTTCAAGTCTTTCATAGGTGTAGAAATTGTGTTTTGACTTTAGGAAAAAAGCTGGATTAATATAGGTGGAATTAGATGAAGTTGTCTCTTGAAAATTGTAGATTATTTTTCTAGTTTTCCAATGATATATAGTATGAAATTTTTAGACATTGGAGTTGAGAGATATGATCTTTAGAAGTTGGTGATGCTGTTTAGGATGGACATTCGGAATAACTACATTATTTTGAAAATTTTACCCTTATAGAGGCAAAAATTATTTTTGAGGTTTTCATGAAAGTTGTAGATCTAGAAGTCCTTTTTGAAACGGTCTTTGAATGACCTTAATTCGATATTTGTAATAAAAATTATGCCCATTTTACTAATTCAGGTCAGAAGAAGAAATGCAGGGAGGGAGAAGTCGCGATCGTGACTTGCGAAGGATCGCGACAATAGTGAACAAATGTTCTGAAGAAGTCAAACTAAAATTCCAGTTGGAAGTTTCCCAAAATCTGTTTTGAAATAAAAAAATGAGTTTGCTCACATTTTGTGACTTCGAATGTTGGGCTCCGAAAACGGGGACCAACATTTCATCTTATATTTTCCTTTGTTTAGGTAGTCTTATTTAACCTTCTAACTGGAAGTTAATAGTATCTCTCTCATATTATTTTTGTATCAATATATGCACCTTATTGAGTTGTATCACATTTCTCCATAACCATTTCATCAACTTGACTTTTTGACTTAAAATAAAAGGGAATAAAAACTTCCTATTATGGTGCCAACACTAGTGGACTCTCGTACAATTTATATATAACTTAATTCTTAAAATCTATAGACTAATCAAGGCAAGTGCACCTATCATTTTATATTATAGGGCTTAAAGTTCTAAGTATAGATCTCACAAGGACTATGAGTACTAGTAATGAATTTTTCCTATTATTTAATAGACAATTAAAGTGTATATGATAATTTAGAAATAAAGTAAAAGAAAACAGATTGAAAACAATTCAACACAATTAAAGAAGCTAATGTAGACACACTAAAATTTACACCTATACTGATTTTAATCTCTTTAAGGAGCTTGATACTCTTAAATACTTAAAAGAAGGAAGCATAATTCTCAATCATATGGAATTTACCAGTAAACTAGCATTAGATTAAAAAGAGAATGACATATAGCATGAGCTTTTTAGATGGTTATAAAATAGACCTGAGATTCCATTGAAATATTTTATTTATTTAATAAGTACTTTGATTGAATTAGTGTTTGCACCACTGAGCATAATGAAATCATTAACAAATACAAGTTAGGATATACCCAAATTGCCACATTTGTAATGAAATATAAAGTTGAGAGTTTTAAAGATGTTTACATTAGTGATCCTTGAAAGGATTTCCATATTGACTACAAATAAATATAGAGACAAAGGTTCTTCTTGTTTGAGATCGTGACTTGCTTTAAAAGGATTAGAATTTTCACTATTGCAAATGAATGAGTAGGAGACTGAAGTGATGCATGCTCTTATTCAGTCTATAAACTTATCAGGAAGACAAAACAAATGGAGGGAGCTTAAAATAAAATTCCAACTGACATTATCAAATGCCTTAACAAAATCAATCTGCAAGTCATAACTTTCGATATACATGTTGGTATTATATCCTATGAATAGTTCAAAGGCAAGCATTATATTATCTCTTAAACTCATCTCATACATATATGCACTTTCAATAGAGTTAATAATGTCAAGGAGAATAACTTTCAATCTGTTAGCAAAGACTTAAAGATAACCTTATATATCACATTTAAATAGGAAATTGGTTTGTAATCATTCATACTTGATGGATTAGGAATCTTGGGAACTAGGAACAAATAGATCTTATTTAATCCAGTCAATGATCTCGTACTCTTAAAGAATTCCATAGATATATTGATCACCATTGAACCTATTTGATTCCAAGTGCTTTGAAAAAATCTAGCATTAATGTCATATAGCTAAGGTGCTTTATCTAGATGGAGTTAGAATAGTACTACATTAATTTCTTCGCTGTAACCTCTTTGATCAAATATGGGATGTGATGAGATGGGAGGGAGCCTACCAATGATTTTCTAATCTCCTTAGGAAAGTCTGAGACACTACTTGCCTTTCTTAGGATATTACTGAGGTGTTCCATAGCCATTTCCTTGAACCTATATTGATCATAAATATTATTCTCCTCATAATCCTTCGGTGATAGAATTTTGTTTCTATTTCTCTTATATTAGATCACACTGTGGAAATATTTATATTTTCTATCTCTTTCATATAACCATAGAATTCTTACCTTCTATCTCAGCTAGGAGCTATATGTCTCTAAGGTGCAGTAGTAGCCTCTTAGCTCTTCTTTCTTTATTACCTTCAGTGATAAATCTGTGGGATGAAATGCCTTGGGCCTTATTCGACACATCAAGGCTTTCCTTCTTATCCAACAGTAAATGGTCAATATTGTTTTTCACGAGTTATACATATTAGGTTTAATACTTTTAAGTTTCTAACAAATTGATATGCTTAAAAGCCTATTACTTAAGCATTTATTCCATAAGAAACTGCATACCTCAAATATAGAATGATGGAGTAGAGAGTTAAAAAACTTTAAAGGATGCCTTACTAATTGCTAACCTTATGCTCGAATCAGTCATCATGTAAGAGTGATCAAAGAACACAAGTTCCCAAAGTGAGTGTAATTGTCAAGGATTTTACTAAACCAAGTCCCATTTACTAGCCATTTGTCTAGATTCCTTTAGATTAGCCTATTCCTATTCTGGTTATTGCTGTAGGTGAAAAAGGTGCCTTCAAATTTAAAATCCTCTAGAAATAAATTAGAAGTTAAATGAATGAGCTCATAGTATCTGGATTGAATATACTTGCTACTCCTTTATGATTTAGTAGGGGCAAGGTGCAATTGTAATCACTAGCTAACAAACATGGATAATTTATTGAGGATCCCAATGTAATCAATTATGACCATAATGAGTTTATTTGATACTCCTAATTGCCTGCATAGATGATAGTTATTGCTAGATGCCTTGGGAATCAATTCACAGTGAATAAATTTATCTATATAATACTAATTTACTAGGTTATAAATGGAGGGATCAATTGAAACTATGACTTTGCCATTTGGATAAGTAATATGTTTACTAATGTTAGTCAATTACTTTTGCAAAAAGTCAATCCTTTTTGGAACTACTTAACTTTTATTTTAGTCACTAAAAGGTCAACAAAACTTGGCCTTCTCACACTGTAAATATCTCCAAGGGCCAATTGTTTATTTGGGCAATTTAAGCTCCTAACATTTCACACTAATATGCTCATCTTAATGCTTGGTTTTTTTTTTCACTTTTTCCATGTTTTCCAACCACTAGTACTAGGATCCCTACCTGAGTTTTTAGGAATGAAGCTTGCTTGAAGATTAGCTGCTGTATCAACTTCATTATTCTTTTCATTTAGATCTTCCTTTCCTTTCATTTGGTTTTGATTAATGTATGATATAGATCATAATCTAGTAATAGCCAATTTTATAAAAGAATAAAAATCAACGACACTAAATTGCATAGTCTTGTAACAAACGACATATTTTGCTTTAATTTATGTATACATTTATATTAAAATATGCTAAATAACTTGCACCTTCTTTTTTCCTGATGGTTGAGAACATACACCTATATTTATTACACCTTCCTCTCTCCCTAACTTGGTGACACGCTAAGGGGTCGTTTGGTTCTGCTTCAGATTTTTTATTGCAGTTTTCAATTTTTTTTAATTTTTTTAAATAAAAACAAAAACATGTTTGATTGTTAATATTAATAAAGTTATATTTTTATTAATGATAATAATTACATATTAGATAAAACTTAAAGATAAATTATTTTTAAATAAATAAATATATTTAATCTCTTATATAATATCTATTAACAAATTATTAATAAAATTATGTTATTTTAATAAAATAAATAATTTATAAATTAATATTTATTTGAAATATATTTTAATTATTAAATCAAAGTTTATTTGAATATTTATATATTTTAAATTTAATTATATTCATTAGTAATTATTAAAATTTAATTACATATAATTTAATTATAAATAATTAAATAATATATATTTAAATGACAGTAAATCATATTATGAAGAAAACATAAACATGAAACAAAAATCACTTTTTATGGTTTTCATAATGTTTGAAAACTGAAAGAAATCAAAACTAAAAATAGAAACTAAAAATTCTAATAAACAATTTTTTTACTGAATTTAAAAACAAATATAAAAAACAAAAAACAAAAATAGAAACAAACACCCCGTAAATTTTATTAATGAAGTGTTGATTTCTATAAATTGCATGTACTGCTGTCACATTTGTATTTTCAATATTTATTGAAGTAAAATAGATTAATATGGAAATTTATTGAAATCAACACTTTATTAAAAAGGAAATATATTCATAATAAATTTTATTAAAAGAGTTAGTTCAAAAGAAATAGTTTTAATATAAATAAATTTATAAAATTTATTAAGATACAAATAGTTTTCGAAAAGAATTTTAATCTTGTAAAATTTATTGTATTTTGAATTCAAATTAATGAAAATTTAAAATTATGTTTAAATTTTATTTAAAAAATAAACCGACATTTTTTAATAATTCTAATAAATCTCACGTTGTAACTAATCAACAACATGAACCCAATCAAACCCACTCTTTTACTTTAGGGATCTAAATTCCATTTAGCTTGACAGTCTAATAGCTCCATTCTCCTTGTCTCCAGGCTTCAGCTGTCTCCCCCTTGTAGTCGGTTGTCTCTCCCTTGTTGTCAGTTGTCAGGTTAGATGACAAGTAGTATGAGCTAGGGAGCTAAGAAAAGTAGATGACACTCCTAGCGGTAGAAAGGGGAAGAGGATTGTGAGTGAGGTCGTAGGTTCGAACCTTGGGAGGAGCAGCCTCTATTTGAGGTGATGTAATCTTTTAGTAATGATGACTCATCTTTTGGATGCAGGTGCCTCTGATACTGACTAGGATCAGACCCGAATTTACCTATCTATGAGTCTGAGTGGGTGACTCAGAGGTCTCAAATAATCGGGCCAAACCTGAACCCTGAGTTATAAAAAAAAATAAATAATAAGGTCTGCCAATAAAATCAAGAATCACGGGCTAATTAGAAAATAAAGTAAGTTCTTCTAATAGTTCAGTAGTCCCCAACCAAGCTAAATGATCAGTTGCAGTTAGGTATGTCAAGCCTTTAATCTTTGACCCTTTGTTATTCCTCCCAGAATTTAAAATTCTATCAACTTGAGATTCTAATAAAATAATTTTTACAGTGTTTTGGATATCTTAAACACAAATAAATATAGGATCTACGTTAAATTTCCATAAAAATATTTTAGTTAAAAATGCCCATTTTCTAATAAGTTAATTACAAGTTAATCATTAACTTATAAATAAATGCTTTCTTGTTACTACTTATAGTATCTACTTATATTAACACCTTCTGACATATGAGCGCTTCGCCTTCACTGGCAGCAGCTCCTCTTCAAATTCACGGATAGGAGAGTGGAGACAAAGAGAGCGGGTCGGGGATAGCATTGTTTTTCCTATACATGTATAATATTAGTCACGCAATGGAGTCGGACTGAAAGCTCTCCACTGGAGCCCGAGTTGGAATATGGATTCGGGCAGCTTTGTAAATGCCCACTGATTTAAGCGGGGCCTCAACCTTTTTTTTTTTTTTTTTGGGTAGCTTACGCATTATCTTAGGAGGGTTCCAACAATTATGGACAAGTTTTTTTAAACTATTCACTCTCAGACTAATCTTTATTCGTATCAGGTCAGTCTGTAAGGAATAAAGTGTTGGTCAAACAGATTTTTCAATTCTCAAAACTTCTAATTAAAAGATAAGAGTGTTAAAACACTCACACTAACTTATTTAATTGCCTCAACCTTTTTCAAGTGATGTCAATTTAAGTACAAGGTAGTTAAACTGTACATATGAATAAAGAAACAGCTTTTTATAGTATGATTATAATTTTGTGAATAGAATTATTTATTAAAAACTTGACCCGTTGAACTTGTAATTCAGAATTGCTTTTCGTATGGGTGTAAAGTGAAGACAAATGTAAAAGGATGCTTTAAACAAGGTTGGTCAAATCAATAGTTGAATACTATGAAAGATCAATCTAGATTTTCTTAGTAACTCAAAATATTACCTACTAACTATTATTAGTGAGACTAGATGAGATAATATAGCCATTATACTCTGAGCAGCAGGTTGATAAATTCTCTCTCTCCTGTGATTTAGCTGTGTATTTATTTCATGCTACCAACTCCATTCTTTTACCTCTTCCCATATCTTCAGAACCTGTAACAAAGCTTCGCTAATTCAAATTCACCTCTTACCATCCAAGACATAGCAACAAAACTACAAGAGAGCGAAAGAATTTTGTTTCTAAACCATACAAAGTTCATCTCCAGATGTTTAGTACTCGACATGAAGAGAAGCAACATCCATAATACTCTCCCCTTTTTAACTACCCTCATTTTCATAGGTACCCATTATCTGTTTCTCTCTGGCAATGAGGCCCGCACGGACTTGCAAGAACCACAAATCAATCAGATCCATAGACAGCTTCTGCAATACAGACACGAGTATTTTTCAGGGGGTGACTATGTAGCCATTATAAGGTCTGCACCATCTACTCTAATTTTTGAGAATCCAAGACTTGAAAGCTCTTACATTGCTCTCCAAGCATGGAAGCAAACATTCTTGTCGGATCCTCAGAATCTTACCTCTAACTGGGTTGGACCCAACGTCTGCAACTACACTGGTATTTTTTGTTCCCCGGCCTTGGACAACTCTTCAATCCAAACTGTTGCTGGGATTGACCTGAATCATGGAGACATAGCTGGTCGGCTTGTTGAAGAGCTTGGACTTCTGACAGATATCGCCTTGTTTCATGTCAACTCCAACAGGTTTTGTGGGAGGGTCCCGAAATCCTTCAGTAACCTTAAACTTCTCTATGAGCTTGATCTTAGCAACAATCGCTTTGCGGGCAAGTTCCCTTTTGTTGTTCTTGATCTTCCACAAGTCAAGTTTCTCGATCTTCGATTCAACGAATTCGAAGGTGATGTGCCCAAAGAGCTGTTCGACAAAGATCTCGATGCTATATTCATAAATCACAACAGGTTTACTTTCAAACTTCCTGACAACTTTGGAAATTCACCTGCTTCTGTTATCGTCCTTGCCAACAACGGTTTCCATGGATGCATGCCAGCAACTTTCAGAAACATGTCCAGAACTCTGAACGAGGTAATACTTATGAACAATGGGTTACGCTCATGTTTGCCTGAAGAGATAGGGATGCTCAAGAATGTTACAGTTTTTGATGCGAGTAATAACGAGATGGTAGGTTCGTTGCCTGAGTCCATCGGGGAAATGGAGAGTTTGGAACAACTACATTTGGCAAATAACAAGCTCTCAGGGACTATCCCAAAGAAACTATGTTCGCTTCCAAAGTTGAAAAACTTTACTTTTGCTTATAATTTCATCACCAGTGAACCACCAGCGTGCTTAGATTTGGAAGATGTTGATGATACCAGGAATTGTTTGAGGAATAGGCCAAAACAAAGATCAACATTGCAATGCAAAATATTCTTACATAAGCCTGTTAATTGCAAATCTTTTAAATGTCAAAGTCCACGACCACCTTCTCCGCCAACTCCGTCACTTTCTCCTCCATCACTGCCACCGCTGTCACCACCACCCCCCTCATTAGGACCTCCGTCACCTCTGCCACAAACACCACCACCACCAAATTCTCAGACACCGCCTCCCTTCCATCCACCACCTCCACCTCCACCTCCTTTGAATTCGCCTCCACCACCACCAAATTCTCAGACACCGCCTCCCTTCCATCCACCACCTCCACCTCCACCTCCACCACCGCCACCGGCTTCTCCATGTGGTGGTGAACCTCCTACTCCTCCTCCTCCTCCACCACCACCACCATCTCCCCCACCATGCAATGACCATCAGCCACCACCAGCAGCAGCTTCAGGCCCCAACTTGGCGTCTTCTCGTGCACTTCCAATTCCACCACTGCGCTTTCAACGTTTTCCAACTTCACCAGCCCTCGTAGATAAGGACCTACTGCCAACCATTTCTGACACAAGATATGCATCCGGGACACCGCCTCCTTTCTACTGATTCTTCAGTCTATCAGAGCCTAACCACTTGCCCCTTACAAGAAATTGGAGAAAGTACTAGACCAACTGCAGCTGGAGACAAAAAAAGAGCAGAAATCGAGGTAAAATAGAAGGGACAATTACACTATGTAGGTTGAGACTTGAGAGAGTTAACTCTCCATGACTACATGCTGGTTTTTTCACTATTCTTAATAAGAAGTAGAATGGCGAAAGCGACGGATAGATACATAGGAAGCGACAGAGAGACAGCGGTAGAGAATGTGAAGGTACTCAAGCTGCGGGGATTGTACTTACAGAGATGAGATTCATATTAACCATGAACTGTAACGGTCTAAATCATCTCTGTTTCTGTTCTGTAATGAATATCTCTACGTCAGAATTTCTATTTTTTCCTCTATTCCTTTCATTATCAAATCATCCACATTCATTTAGCTTTCATAAACATCAAGTAAAAAATAAATTATATTCTTGAGTTGTGCCAACATTGCTAATTATCTGTGTGAAGGAGCTATTCTGATTACGTCGACTTCCAAGCCAGCATAAATCTGATTAAGTGGGGAAAATTTTAATAAACGTAACCTATGTATATACATTAAAAAAAGACATATACCATGTCCAATTTACTGTTATAAACTAGGAATGACATTAGGCCAGGCTTGGAGCCAGGAAAGGGCTTGGGCCCGGACCAAGGGCCTAATCGTGGCTCATCGAGTTAGCTCGGACTGACTCGATTTTTTTTCTTTTTCAAAAATTTTAATAGAATTTTATTTAATTAAAATTTTAAAATGATAAATTCAATTAATTGAAGTTACAAATTTTAATTGATTAATAAAAATTGAGATTTTATAATGAATGAATATATAAAACTTACTTATAAATGAAATCAAATTCGTTAATGAAGGAGGATATGATTATAGGAAATGAAAAGAAAAAGATCACAATTAAGGTGATAAATTCAATTAATTAAAGTTACAAAATTTTATTGATTAATAAAAATTGAGATTTATATTAAATAAATATATAAAACTTACATATATTAATTAGATGAATAAGATGAAACTAAATTTATTAATCTAAGAGGATAGGATTGTAGTAAATGAAAGAAAAAGATTATAATTAAAGTGATAAGATTATAGGAAATGAAAGAAAAAGATTATAATTATATTGATAAATTCAATTAATTGAAGTTATGAATTTGAATTGATTAATAAAAATTGAGATTTTATAACAAATGAATATATAAAACATATATATGTTGATTACATGAATAAGATGAAATCAAATGAAGAAGGATAATATTATAGGAAATAAAAGAAAAAGATTATAATTAAAGTGGTTAATTTAATTAATTGAAGTTACAAATTTCAATTGATTAATAAAAATTGAGATTTTATAATGAATGAATATATAAAATGTACATATATTGAGTAAATAAATAAGATGAAATGAAATTTATTAATGGAGAAGGATATGATTATAGGAAATGAAAGAAAAAGATTAAAATTAAAGTGGTCAATTCAATTAATTAAGTTACAATTTTCAATTGATTAGTAAAAAAAAGAGAGATTTTATAATGAATGAATATATAAAATGTACATATACAGATCAAATGAATAAGATGAAAACAAATTTATTAATAAAGGATGATAAGAATATAGGAAATAAAAGAAGATGATTATAATTAAAGTGATCAATTTAATTAATTGACGTTACGAATAAAATTCATAAATTGATGACATAATTTACAAAAATGATTATCCAATTTTTTTAAATGATAAAATTCACAAAAAAATCAAGATAAAATCATGAAATAATTTTATGGACTAAGAATTTGGACTTTAAGATTATGATAGACTAAGAGTGGATTGTGGAGACTGAAGACTGGAGAGAGTGGAGACTAGAGAGATTGAGAGAGCAGTTAATTGTTATAGTTAGAATCATCAACAATTTGCACCATTTCTTCTGAATTTAGAAACATTACATTTAGTAATGTAATATTAAAATTAAATTAATATTACAAGCATGCATGGTAACAATTAACTATACATTCATCTTAAAATATTTTATCAAGATAATATTGACTCCATTGACAAGTATGAGTATGTCTATGACTATTTACCTCCACATTATTACCTATGATTGTATTAATATACAAATTAAAAAAAAAACAATATAAGGTAAGACAATATAAAAAATAGACGAAATTGATATTCAAAAAGAAAAGAGTTTACCTTCAATATCTTCATCATTTAACCAAATTTGGGTATACATAAATGTTGGAGTTATGTAAATATAGTGCCATAGAAAGCGAGTGTATTTACATATAACTTAATTTTCTTCCAGTTACATTTTTGTAATGAAAATATTTATTATTAATAAAAAAAGAGTTTAGTTTTATTTGTATGATCATAATATAACTAGTCATAAGATACCAAGATTCTTTTGTAAGTAATATACATATACATGGAGATGTATGAGAAACATGTATATTATTAGAATCTAAATTAATTGATTTACAGTTGAATAATCAAGTTGGTTGCTTGAGTATGATTTAGACTGTAGTGTTGCGATTTATCTTCGTGCGAGTAAAGGAATTGACTTCAAGGAAATGATGAGTTTCATATCATAATAGTAATAGACTATCGATAATGACACTATTAAATAAATCTAGAATTACGTATATTTTTTAAAGGATGAAGTAGGTCGTTACTTTAATCTTAAAACATACACCTTAACATTCTTTTTTTACGAATCACAATCTTGATAAGTGGTGAACTCATATATGTTTCATTATAATTCTTGATATGATCGGAATAGATTTGTACAACATATCAATCCAATGTCTGCATGTTGGAATTATTAATTAAAACATGTATCAAGGAACATTCACTCAAATAAAGAGTTTATAGTGATATGATTACTTCTAGATGTTTTACGGAGATTGGTGATTAAACTGGCGCCAATAGTTTGATGGACTAGATATCCATCAAGTCTGAACATAAAGATGAGATCTTGTGTGTTAATAACTATATAGAGTAAAGTGGTAGATCTATACTCCGCATCTCAAATCTCTCAGTAACACATTTCTCATCAAAGTAGATACAAATAAATAGGATAATTTTCATTTCTTCAACGAGTAATGGTTGATAGAAATATATATGGATTAGTACAATTGTTGGAATCCCATATTAGGGAGTTCAAACTATACTGAACTGAGACTGAGTTTGTTTTTCAATAAGTCAATCTTCTAGAACTCATTCTACCTTTGTCACAACTTCTTTGTCCAGTCCCATTGACTCAACTCTGTTAATAGTAGGTTCTGTTACTCTACTCTATCTCCCACCAGACAGTGCTTCAGACATCAATGTACAATCTTTAATCTGATGATCATGTGAGCCACATCAAAAGCAGGCTCCTATCAGTCTCCAGCATACACTACTGTGTTTATTCCCACAAGACTGACAAACTAGCAATAGACCTGATGTTGCACCTCTATTATTTCCAGTCTGAGTGAAACCACCCTTCTGTCTGAATACTAACTGTCTAGATCCAGCTGGTGGTCTGAATGATCGGGTCGAACGTTTACTGAACCTTTTGCTAGAACCACCCTGATACTCACTGGGCCTCTTCTGACCAGTCTTTGATCTTTGTTCAAGTTGCCTGTCCCTCAACAATTGCTCCATTCAGATTAAGGTTGCTTTGAGCTCAGTGAAACTGCTTAGGTTAGTAAAAGCTAGCCTTGTCTGAATCTCCATGTTCAGGCCGTCTTCAAATCTCCTACATTTATCTGCCTTAGTAGGAATTAGACAGAAGCATACCTCATCAGCTCATTAAATCTGATATCATAATCTACTACAGAAATTCCACCCTATTTTAGATCTATGAACTCCTTCATTTTCCTATCCATGTATACCTCGGGCATATAATTTTCTCTAAAAGCTCTCAAAAAGTCTCCCCAAGTCAAAGTGTCAGGCCTGGTGGCACTGTCGGGAACAATCTTCCACCATTGGTAAGCTGGGCCTTGTAGCAAGGAAATGACATAGTCGAATCTCTCATCCGGCTCACATTCCATCTAATCAAGTACTCGCTCAGTCTACTCTAACCATCCCTCAGTTTCTGCAGGGTCTGTATTGCCATAGAAATCTACAGCTCCCCGCTTTCACAATTTGTTGTACCTCCTTTCCCTTCTTTCAGGAATTTTTGGAGGCACTCGCTCAGGTTAAAATACTGACGACTCCCTACTGGCTCCTTCCCATTTTAGGTCAGCTGAGTGTTCTATTTGGTCAGCTACGTCGGATAACCTATAATATACAATAACTTCAATTACCATTCAACATTTCCACAACATTTCTTACTTAACATCACCACATATCCCTATGGATGTCAAACCATGCTCTTATACAAAAAATGTAACACCCTATTCCCATCTGACATATGCATGTGCATCCATCGGATACACGTGTACTTGCCTCACAGAAATGACATATTAACTATCTCACGTTCACTGTACATAACATGGCATCATAAACTAAACCATCAATCACACATTTTCTAAAACCCCAAAATGTTATCATATTATATCAAAAACTATAATTTACATTGTTTCATATAATACAATACCATCCATATTTTACAACATTATCCTATAAACATAAGCAACTCAACACACACCAAATACAATAAACATGAAAGAAACAGCTATGTCCTCAATCCCAGCTGATCGAACTTTGAGCCAAATCTAACTGTAATAATTGCACCAAATATGCTTATACAGAGTCTTAGAAGCTAGGTCTTCTTACTCTCAAACCTGAAAAGCAACGAAGCAATTTTGATAAGTTTTACAAACTTAGTAAAATAACCATCCTCGATGGTTTACTCATGTAATAAAACAAGATCAATTATAGCATGTAATCATACAGTTCAAATCCACTTGACAAGTATCAAATACTATCACAGATAAATCATTTCTCAGTTAAACAATTCAATCATATAACAACATTCATACAGCTTTGCAAATCATTCAATGAATTCAAATTATATATGGAAGCGATATATATGAGACTCATATTCATTTTTATATTGTTGTGATTGTGTGTTTTTACAATATCCCGAATTATTGGGTTCAGTCAGTTAGTCTTTCCCTTACCCAATATGGATATAGGGCTCATTAATCAAGTGAGCCAAAGGCTCAAACAACATATGCAGGAGCTTATAGCTCTTATCAGTAACAGTATTAATAGCAACATCAGTCACATCTCCTTTATATTACATGCATTGGAATGAAATGCATGTCACAATTCAGTAATCAAATTCAATCACTTTCTTTTGCAAGTATTATGATAGTTTAACAGTCACAATATCAATCATAGTAACAATTCATAGTAGCAGTAGTCATCAAACTAAGTCCAATGTTCAACTTTTCAGTTGAGAATCAGAAAAAAAAATCATTTAGTCAGTCGCATTCACATTCAAACATCACTTTCAATATCATTTTCACGTATCAAAATGCCTCAGACAAAAATTGTCTAGAATTCAGTACACAATCAACACATTTCATTACAGTTCAATAAGATAACAATACAGTTCAATACAATTAAGTAATATACAAAACAAGAAGGTGAGATCATCTTAGGTTACTCATAGTATGCTCCAAACAGCTATTGTCTTGAAGTCTAGGCAGTGTCTAGATGTTGTCGCTTAACATGCTCTTATATACAGACAATATATACACATATCACAATATTGCACAATTATGTATTCATTAATGCACATTCATGTATAATGAATATGTACAATGCATGTTCATGACAATTTCAGGTTTTTTATCATTAATATTGTCACAATAATCATTCAGATATCCACATTCAATTGATTAACTCAGATTTGTTTAAA
>JANJEY010000007.1:43810238-43828872 GCA_024703695.1 Erythroxylum cataractarum
TACGGAATTCCACCAATTCCAATTTTAACATTCAGTCAATTTACCAAGTCATACTCATTTGGATATTCTCAAGAAAACCTTAATTTCAGTGTCACTATTCTCTATATCAAAATTCACGCTTTATACTCAGTTTTCAAAATTCTCAATAGCATTTTCTTAAATTCAAAATCGCGCGATTATATCTCAATTAGCAATAAACAACCCCTAGGTTGTCATAGAACCTATTCTCAAATTTCATTCAATCCTTTCTTTCTTTTTCTCAATTGTAGACCTCTTTCTCTAGTTCATAACGAATCAAGAATCACCTCAATCGGAGGTCTACACCATTAGTTATGCCACAAAATTAAAATAAACCAATTCAGAAAATCATCCTCGCCGTGGCGTCAAACCATTCGTCGTGACGTCCGCTCGTCGCGATGTCAACCCATGCTCGTCTCGATGTATAAACTTCCCGCTCGTTGCGATATCTGAATTATTATTCGTCACGACGTGCGGTCTTCTTCTCCGATTCCCTTTTTCATTTCTCTCTCTAAAACCAGTTACAACTGATCCATAACTAACCCAACCTTTCACAATCAAGCCCATGAATGCATTAACTAACAAATAAACAACATTTAAACCAATCACTTACCAAAACAAGCTTTTCCCTTCAACACCCGAAAATCTCCAACTCTTTAACACATACAGTTCTCACTCCTAAAACCATATAAAGCTCCATCTTCTCAAGAGTTTTCGTTAGTCTTTAAACAAGAATAAGAAGCAAGCAATAGGAAAGGCAAGGGTCAAAATCGTCGGAGGGGAAGGAGAACAAATTGTGCCCTAGGAGGAAGAAGAAATGATTTTCTCTAAAAATCAAACCTTAAGCATTTAAAAGGTTACTCAATTAAGCCTCTTGTCTTTTCCCTCACAATACATTTAAATCTCTTTCTCTTTTCACAATCATTTCTAGTCCAATTCATTCTCCAAATTTCAATGGCTCGACAAGCTAATTTCTAAAATCATATGCCTCATTTCCATGGCCATTGGACAGTCATTTCAGTCCTATAAAATCGATCAATCCGTCACTTGGAAAATTTCAAATCCGGACTTTTTCTCCCGAATTTTTCAGAAATTTCCTATGGGTCACTATCCATTGACCAACACTCTGAAACATTTCCAATTTAACTATTCAGGCCCAATTATTCCATAAATCTCAACCAAGTCACAAAACACATCGAAATCACAATTAAATGCCGGGACTTGTCATGAACGCATGTACCTATATGTGCATGTGTCAAACGACTCGTTCCTCTAAAATTAGAGGCCAAATGAAGGTTCAAATCAATATATGCAATGTGACTCACTAGCCTGTCCCAATTTACCAATTTACCCTTCCCATCAGGGACGGGATGTTACAAATCTAAACCACGAGCTTCTTACCATACAGATTACATAGGAAAGATAACTTAACAAACACTACAAACTATAAATAACAACAGATAAATCGCGCGGAACTGAAATACCAAAAGTAAATACAAGGTATGTAGGAGTTGCCACCCTTACCTGCACACACATTTAGGATCTACTGGTGTGTGTATTCCCACTTAAATGACCACAGAGAGTAGCTGGGGAATGGGTAAACACATACTTGGGTCGATGATCATGGTAACGCACAGGTAGTGAATGATAGTGACCTCCTCAAATCGGATAGATTGATCTAAACGTCTCCATCGCTTATTGCCATTTGACCAAAACTCACAGGCAAACTAGAGTAATAAGCTTAAATTTAAGCATCACAAGAAATAAGAAGAAAAAAAACAGTTGAGGCACTCAAATGCGCGCACCAAGCAGAAATGCAGACAGATATGATCAACTACAAGTTGGAATTTTGAAATTTCAATGCAAGCCAACAAACCACAAAAACCTAACCTAAATGCACCAAATATAACTACTTGACCAAGTTGAAATCCTCAATCTCCCTCGACCGACACACCAAAACTCTTCAAAATAGATTAATATTCCTTTATTCAACTTTCTCCCAAATTTTCGGCACTCAAAGAAAAACTCAGATTTCAAGAGCACTACTGAGCAACTCTCCCATTCTAAACCCAGGCAAACACGTAGAAACAAAGAAATTGAATAAAAAACATAGTATGTAACAACTCAGATCACTCGCCCACAGATATTGTCCACTTTGGCCTTTGACCTAGCCAAGCCCTCACGATTTTGCTTTCCCCGAGAACTTCATAGAAGCTCACCCATCCAGGTCTACCCTTGCCCCAACACATTTAACTTCGAAGTTCTGGTGGGATTCGATGCGTTAGGGCATGGAAAACACGTCTATAAGGGAGAGGTATCCGTACCCTTATAAGGCGTACTTCGTTTCCCTCTCCAACCGATGTGGGATATCACACTCTCCACCTCCTTAGGGCCCAGCCCTCTTCAGGATCCAGCCTAGCTGGCACAACGGTCCGGGTATTGGCTCCGATACCACTTTAATTGTCATAACCCAGTACCACACCGAGCCCATTACAACTGCCGTATATCCGGGCCAAGGACACTCACGGTATCCTTAATCTGATTATGCAAGGATAACTGAATATCTATTATTTTCTTTTTTAAAAAAAAATTGGGCAACACAACGACTGTGTGTTAAAAATGCCAAAAACTGCAAACAATTTCAAACACACTTCTATATTCACATCCAACCACAATTTCAAGACTTTTAAGTCCACTCAAGGAAATCTCAACAACAGTATCAAAAGATTCATACATAAAGTCATTTATAAAACACAAGGCAATCAAAAGTTAACTTATAAAATCATAAAGCGTATTTACATAAACACAATTCATGAGCCACTAAACAATAAAAGTACAAAATAGGAAACCATCCACATGCGGTAATACCCTGAAAATGTTAAAAGATTGTACAATCCACTCAAAGCTTTAAACTCACTTAATTAACCTACATGGTTGGAAAGCGGAGGGGGTAAGTACACTAGGTACTCAGTGAGCAGGAAAAATATATATCACAGATAGAATTTGATTCATACCAAGACAGTATAGATAACCTATAAAGTGAATATATATCACATAGAAAACAAATAGGCCTAGCCTATGACTCAACATATACTGGTTAGAAATCATATCGGCCTAGCCTATTGACTCACTTATTCAATGAACATAGGTTCCAATTCCAGTACACAAAAACATAAAATTATCATATGTATAAATCAAATATCAATAGGAAAACTAATATCAAGATAAGTTAAAACAGTCATGTGTGACACCAATAATTGGCCAAACTAATATATACACCTATCAATACTCGGTGTTGGCTCGACTTTCATCTGTAGTGAGTCCGAACTACAGTCGATAAGAGCATAATGACCTCGTCAGTATCAAGACCTTAGGTGTGGAATCACCCATGAGTCCCGTAGAAAGGTGTCGATACGACGACTCGACTTTTATGTACCAGTACGACAGTCGCTTAATCAGTTGTGTCCAACACATGATTAACTAATCGTTTCCTCATTAATCATAAAAATCATATACAAAAATTAAGTAAAGAACCATATTTTTATTTATCGATCCAATCGATAAAATGAAATCGTACCATGGCTCTAAGCCAAAAGAGAACAAAAACATGTAGCATACATGACTCAATTATGCATATGTAAATTCCAAAACATTATCTCATGAAATAAAAGCCATCTTTTGTACTTCAAATGCAAAGTTGTTCAAAAATGTAGTTTCAGAAAATAAAACGTTGTCCTTTATATTTCAAGCTCAGATTGGTGGAAAACAATATCATTTCTTAAAATACATAACAAAAACATCAGTTGCACTCCAAGTGCAAAGAGTTATTAAAAACAATGTCATTATTACATACCTAAGCATATTAACATCCATTTGAAATTCAAGTCTACCATACGTTGCCTAGGTTCAAAATTCACATACAAGTCATGTAGCGCCCCCTTACCGTAGGGTATACACCGGAACGTCCGTAGGTCATTTCGATACATATCCTACACTAAGGGAGAACTACAAGCAGTCACTATAATACTTTCCATGGCATCAAAAACATAAAACCACAATATAATATCACTAATTTTTGAAACCCAAAATGATTTCTCACGTCATTTCATCAAAAGTATAAATTTACATTTCTATCAGTTTTTCACTGTCTATACATTACTCCTAATGAAACTGATACAAAAGTCTAACTAGGTCATCCCCAAAATCTTAGCTGACCAACCTGTGTGCCATGACTTCTCTTGCCAACATGATCTACACAGCAGGAAAAGTCCCTCTGGAGCTAGGAGTCTACTCTCTCGATCCTGAAAAATAAATTACAATTTTGGGTGAGTTTGCGAACTCAGTGAGGAACCATCATCGATGGTTCACTCAATTCATGCATTACGCAAACAGTTCACATATTTTAATACAATAGCATGTTCAAAAATAGCACAAAGCAGTTATCACACAAGTATAAGGCATTTTCTATTTTATTTCGATATTGTGACCGAGCACCTGAACTGTCCCACTATGGGCACATTAATCGGTGAGCCTGAGGCTCTGAACTGTCCAATTTCGAGCACATTAAACATTGAGCTTGTAACTCTGAACTGTCCCTTTACGGGCACATTATACATTGAGCTTGTAGCTCTGAATTGTCCCATTACGGGCACATTAAACATTGAGTTCGCAGCTCTGAACTGTCCCTTTACGGGCACATTATACATTGAGCTTGTAGCTCTGAACTGTCCCTTTACGGACACATTATACATTGAGCTCGCAGCTCTGAATTGTCCCTTTACGAGCACATTATACATTGAGCTTGTAGCTTTGAACTGTCCCATTACGGGCACATTAAACATTGAGCTTGTAGCTCTGAACTGTCCCATTACGGGCACATTATGCATTGAGCTTGTATCTCCCGAAGGCTGCTCCGATCACAACTATTATTAGCTGATCATGTATAAAATACATCATTCATAATTGAGTAATATCTCATTTCAATTAACCCCACATTATTGCATTCAATCGAATAGGTCACAATTATTCACAAAATTCACAGTCACAATTGATCACATTGGAAGCATGAAAGTTTCACATTCTCTGACAAATAACACTTCAATGTCAAAATTCTCAATCCCTCGGACCTTCGGTCTGGAATTTCAGTCATACACAATTCACACAAGCCCATCATTATTCTCCACAGAGTTACAAGTGCAGAACTTTAAACAATTAAAGAATGAGGAAGCAACTAGATTACTCACCTATAACTTCCGAGATAACGTCTGGAAGTCCCAGCAATGTCCGTAGAATGACGTTCCAACTGTGCCTCTATAACAGTCAAAATAATCACCCATTACCAAATGCACAATCAGAAAGATTCAATAATGCACATGTCGCAAGTAAAAGGTGTACAATGCATGTTCGTGACATTCCTGGAACTATTCCACAATTTCCCTTTTTCCTATGACAAAACCTAACTTTTCACCCAATTGTCCAAATATGACAAATTTGATATCAATAGAAGATCATGGAAACTCCACAAGTTTCATTTCAAAGATTTTGCCCAATTTGCCACATCATACAACACTAAAACATTCTCAGAAAAACCTCAAAACCAAAGTCATTTAGAATTAGATCAAATTCACCCATTGTTCTATGTTTCTAAAAACCCCAAAAGCATTTAACTTGTTTCAGAAGTCCCACAGTTATACTCCAAATATCAAGAACTATCCTTAGGTTAAAATAGCATTTTATACCCAACTTTCATTCAAAACTTGAGATCTTAAACACCTGAATTCAAACTTTCTTTCTTCAAATAAATGGTAGACCTCTATCTCTAGTTTATAACGAATCAAAAATCACTTTATTTGGAGATCTACATTTTCAGTTATGTCCGAAATACTAAAACATATCAGTTCAGAAAAACAGGGGCTCGCCACGGCGTGAGGAAGTAGCTCGCAGCGACGTGGCATGCTGGAGCTCGCCGCGGCGAATTTCCACAAGCTCGCCGCGGCGAGGGCCCTTGCACACGCAGCTGTGAGAACATTATTTCTCGCCGAGTCGTGGCATAGGCACGCCGTGACGTGCAATCTAGCCCCTTTCTTCCTTGACATTTTTCTCATCTTCTCTCTTCCAAATTCAGCCATAACTCATCCTAAACTACCACAATCTTTCACAATTAACACCATAAAAGCATCTAAACACTAAATAAACAACATAAGAGAAAATTCCTTACCTACTCAAGCTCCCAGCCCTTCAAAACTCCAAAAACTTCTCTAAGTCTTCACCTCTCACTAACACCCACGGCCAGCTCTCAAACTCTCACAAATCATCATCTTCTCAAGGGTTTTAGTTGGTCTTAAACAAGGAAGAAGAAGCAAGTAAGAGAACAACTAATGATCTTATTGAGAGAAGGAAACAAGAATCGATCGAAGGAAGAAGAAGGCATGCCCTAGGTGAAGGAAATATAGTTTACTGCCAAAGTGATTTCGATAACTTTCAAGGGAAAAGTCGAAAACTTCAGGCATTATGAGTTGCTTTCTTAACAATTTAAAACCTAGGGCTCATTAGACAACCCATTTCTCTTTTTCTCAACACTCTAAAAGTTCTTCCTCTTTTCAAATTTATTTCTAGTCCAATTTGTCTCCAAATTTCAATAGCTCGACACTAAAATTCCTAAAATCATGTATCAATTTTTCCATTGCCATTGGACAGTTATTCTAATATTATAAAGTAAATCAGTCAGTCACTCAGAAAATTTTCCGGTCCAAACATTTTCTCCCCAAATTTCCATAAAATTTCTAAGGGTCACTAACAACTGAAAATTACTCCTAAAGCATTCCAATTCAGATTTTCAAACCCAAATATCTCATAATTCACAAAACAAATCACATTTAAACACATAAGCCGGGAAATGTCATGAATGCATGTACAATATGTGCATGTGCAAAATATACCATTCCTCTAGATATATATAGAGGCCAAATGTATGAGCATATGAAAATATGCATTCTAAATTCCTAGCCCGTCCCAATTGACCAATTTACCCTTCCCATCGGTGATGGGATGTTACAAGTCATCATGCTTATCTTAGGATGTTTTAATCCTATATGAGAAATATGATCTCCCCAACTCACCTCAAAGAAGATATAATCTCTCTTAACTTCAATAATCCTCAGTACGAGCTCCCTAATTCACGGCTCCCGAGCTTTTTTTCATAAAAATACATACAATGAAATTACTACTTAAACATAAATTTCATATTTATACACCATCACATTAGCTTCTCTTTTGCATTTTCTAAGGCATTTAATGCCTTTATTCCAAACTTACTCATTTCATAACATAGCTAAGCACATCCTTATCTAAGCATAGTAGGCCATTATTCATCAATCTAGGCAACATTTCAAGTGCACTCTAAGCTGACATAAAAGTGTTTTCCAATGCACACCATCAAAATCCTTAAATCCTAAACTAAGTTCACTTAGGCATTTTATCAAACACCTAAAGACATAAACTTGAAAGCCTTCTTTAAATGTACTTCTTCCTCATATTTCATCATCAATTCACCTCATCCATACACAATTAACATCATAACCATCAATTTCAAAAGATATTCAAAAATTCACTAAGTTTCACCTAAAGGGGGCAATTTCGAGTTTTGACTTAAAGAACCCTCTCCATGACACATTTCATTCATCTAAACAATGTTTCATGCATTTTTAAGCATGGAGAACATCATATCTTAACACCAAACTCAAAATCATAATTTAGAGAGAGATGAGACAAAATTTACCTATACATTCCTTTAGTGATGATATCTTCAAATTCTTTGAGGATTTCTCAAATCTAATGATAGATTTGAGTTCCTTGACCCCAAAATTACCTTAGAAAATCTTGATTTAGGTTGAAGAATCAAAAAGAAGGGCAAATTTTCGTGATGGCCAAAACTTCCTCTACTTCCTCTCTTTTCTCCTTTCTTCTCCTTTCTCTTAATTAAAACTAGATGGTTTAAGTCTTAAATGGGGGATACACATCCATACATAAGAAGAGTCCAGAAATTTGACTATTCTTTGACCAAAATATGGTGAATTTACCATTTTCCTTTATGAAATTACCATTATACCCTCCAAATTTCCTAAATTTGCAATTAAGCCCAAAGTTTAGGAATCTCCAAAACTTTTATTTTTATTTTGTTCCTTGGACTTTTAGAAATAATAATTAAGCCGCTTAAATTTATAAAATTACATATTGGTCCTCCAAAAATTGAAAAATTATTGTTAAGTCCTTTAACTTTTAACAATTTGCAAATAAGCCTTTATGTACATCAACTTTTCCAATTAAGCTTTTTAAGTGTTCAGTAGTTCTATAAATCATGCATAATCACCTTTAAGGCATTAGAATGCATTTAATTTAACCACCATGGTCATATCCATCCAATGGACTCGATTTTTCACACTTAAAAGCTTATATGTTGAAAATCTCCAAGATTTCACATACAGAAGAACTCTAAGTTTATATGAAGGCACATATAACATTATAAATCATTGACATTCGTACCAAAAGGATTCAAATACATCTTTGAACTCATATAAAACCATGTATATATCAATATGTTATAGTGTCTCCAAATACAGAACAATCACCAAAGAGCTCAGAAAGTCCGGTGTTACACATTAAGTTCTTTGTCCTACAAAGATACTTCAGTATGCACTTCACTGCAATCCAATTCTCCATTCTTGGATTGGACTAAAATCTACTTACTAGTCCCACTGCGTAACAGATATCTGGTCCAATGCAAAGCATAGCATATATTAAACTTCCAACTGCTGAACCATATGGAATGTTATACATGCTTTTGACCTCTTTTTGAGTCTTAGATGCTTACTCCTTTGAAAATTTGATTCCATGCTTAGTAGGTGTAAAACCTCTCATAGAATCTTTCATAGCAAACTTATTAAGCATGTTCTCAATGTAGGTTATTTGAGACAAGGCTATCACTTTGCTCCTATGATCTCTTATAAAGTTTGATCCCTAGAACATAAATAGCCTATCCTAAATCCTTCATTGAGAACTGTTTGTTAAACCATCCCTTAGCTATAGATAACATTCCTACGTCATTCCCAATGAGCAGAATGTTATCAACATATAGGATTAGGAAGTAATGTTACCTTTTTGTCTCCTTTTACATAAGGTTCATCAAGGTTTTGTATGAACCTATAGGTTTTGATAGACTTATTAAACCTAATGTTCTAAGACCTAGATACTTGCAAGTCTACAAATGGACCTTTGCAATTTGCATACCTTATGCTCATTACCTGGCTTGATAAATCCTTCTAGTTGGGCCATATAAATGGTCTCCTCAAGATCCCCATTAAGAAATGTGGTCTTGACATCCATTTGCCATATTTTATAATCGAAATAGGCTGCTGTGGCTAAAAGAATTTTGATGGACTTAAGTATGGAAACTAGAGAAAATGTATCTTCATAGTCTATACCCTCCTTTTTAGTATAGCCTTTAGCTACCAATCTAACTTTAAAGGTCTCCACCTTTCCATTTGATCTTCTTTTCCTTTTGTAGATACATTTACACCCTATGGCTTTTACATATGGTGGCAGATCTATAAGAATCCATACTTCATTGGAGTACATGGAATCTATTTTCGATTCGATTGCCTTGAGCCATTTTTTGCATCAACATCACTAATAGCCTATGTATAAGTAATGAGATCTATTTCTTTTTGTTCTGAGATTGCTATAATGCCTTCTCTTAGACCTAAATACCTGTCTAGTTGTCTCATAACCCTCCCACTATGTCTAGGTTGCTCTTTCAATTCAACTCTTGAATCCATTTTGACATCTTATTCTGTTATATCCAAATCATCTCTTGGTTTGGATGAAATAGCTAACTCTTTGAGTACTATTTCACTTCTTTCTTTGTGATTTCTCACAAACTCTTCCTCTAGGAAAGTTGCATTTATCAACACAAATACCTTCCTATCTTGAGGATTGTAAAAATAGTACCCTCGAGTACCTGTAGGATATCCTACAAACAAACATACTTCTAACCTTGGTTCCATCTTTGTGGATTCAGGCCTTAGAACATGAGCTGGGCAGCCCCAAGTCCTTAAATCCCGTAATGAAGGCACTCAGCTAGTCCACAACTCCCTAGGTGTTTTAGGCATCGATTTTGATGAAGCAGAGTTAAGAAGATAAGTTGTCGTTTGTATGGTATATCCCTAAAATGATTATGGAAGGCTAGCATAGGACATCATTGATCTTACCATTTCTAATAGAGTCTTATTCCTTCTCTCAGCTACACCATTTTGTTAAGGTGTTCGAGGAGCTGAAAAATTGGAAACAGTTCAATTGTCAATTAAATATTGCTAGAACTCTCTAGATAAGTACTCACCACCTCGATCTGATCGAAGTTGTTTTATTGACTTGCTAGTTGCTTCTCACTTTTACCTTTGAATTTTTTGAACTTTTCAAAGGACTCACTCTTTTTATGTATCAAATACAAATAGCCATGTCTAGAGTAATCACCTATAAAGGTTATGAAGTATTCATAACCTCCTCTAGCTTGTACGTTCATAGGCCCACACACATCAGAATGTCCCAGGTCCAATGTGGATTCATATCTATTTCCTTTAAAAGGAAATGAGGCCTTGGTCATTTTTCCTTCAACACAAGATTCACAGGTAGTTAATGGATCATTATGCAAGCCTATAAGGATCTTATCCTTTACTAACCTGTCAAGTCTTTACTGATTGATATGACCTATTCTTAAGTGCCACAAATATTTTGAATTAATGCTAGAGACATTGGATTGTCTTAGTTTTATTCTATGGTGTCTAGTGAGCCTATAATGTTCTATAAAGAACAATCCATATTTAATTATTGCATTACAAATAAAATACTTATTCTTATATATTGCAACAACATTTTCAGAATATAAGGAATAACCTATTTTATTAAAAAAAACAAAAATCATGTTCCTTATAATCATCTCCTCCAAATATAACCCATGACCATTAGGAAAGTCTAAAATAATGATTCCTACTGATTCTACCGAAATGTAGGATCCATCTGCTATCTTGACTTGAAACTGGCCTTTAGGTAGTCTTTTCCTTTGTTGGAACCCTTGCAAAGAATTGCCAACATGGCCAGTGCCTCCTGAATCTAATATCTAAAAATCAGATAAATCTACCACATTTCTTGTTTCTAATAAACTTAGGAAACTTGTACCTTGTTTGCTTTTGAGGGACTCAAGGTAGACTGGATAGTTTCTTTTCTAGTGGTCCATAAGGTGTTCTCTTTGGCCTTCTTTTTTATGGGTTGGGTTTTAACCCCTATTTGGGCCTTCTTTTTCATTGAACTTGTTTTCTTTTGTTTTCCCTTACCGTTGGGCTTAGAAGAAGATGCTACATTAGCTTTTAGCCCATGATCCTTGATATTTAACATCTCCTCTGTACTCTGGAGGGTATTCATCAACTCACTCAATGTGTAATCCTTGCTGTTGAGCTCATAGTCCAACTTAAATAGCTGAAAAGAAGAGTTTAGGCTATTGATGATCATAATCATCTGCATGTCTGCATCTATGCATGTCCCAAGCATCTCAGTCTCAGTGATTATAGAGATTACCTTAAGCATGTAATCCCGCACCGGTTCACTAAGTTTTTATCTAAGATTGTGAAACGCTTGGATAGCTTTCACCCTTGCAGACCTGGTCCTCATACCAAAACATCTCATGTAGGTGATGGATCATTACACTAACAGTTTTCATACAAACAATTTGTTTTTGCAATATGCTGCTGACAAAAGCTAGAATATAGCACTTAGTAGTCTTATCAACATTCCGCCATCGCTCATGTTTTTGGACTAGTCCAAGAGTTGAATCTCCACCTGGAACTGCAGGTTCATTTTTAGTTAATACCCATGAAATTTGTTCATATTAAAGAACAATGTCTAGGTTATGTCTCCATTCATTAAAAGTCTCTCTATTTTCCAATTTGTTATTTGTCAAGAACAAATTGAGTAAATTCATTTTGTGCCTATTATGTTTAAAAATAAATTATTATAGAATGAGCATACTAGTCAACAATATTGGAATTTTGTATAAAATCATGATGCATGTATGCATGATGATAGATTTAACAAAACTTTAAAAATTAAATCTTTATATGATGGTTATTTTTCATATCTATAATGGACTAAGTGATAGTGGGCCATCTTATCCATTAAAAGAAAAACTAGGACCCTACCACTAAAACCCTACCAAGCATCTTCATGCCTAACTTTTAAAAGAAGCATCATAATTTGGTCCATATTTTTACCGACAGAGTTACGATGGGAAGGTTGTTGATAAAATATATTGAGTGTATAACCATTTGATTCATGCACTAAAGTTACTTACGAACAGGTCATATTTGCTACCAATAAATGGACTTATCCTTAAGGAGACCCAAACCATGCAAGATCTAGGATTCATGCCCTCTGGCATGGAGAAACACTTTACCACATACAAATGGGCATTATATAGAGACTGTGGACTCTCACATTGCGACACCCCAATACCCTCTAAGAGGATATAGGAGTGCCACATCAGAGTCACAAATAGAAACAATCAACAGATCGATGCAGAAGCATTTCAAAACATATCAAACATACATTACATATCATTCTAAACTTATTTAAAACATACATACATTATATCACATGAACTTAATACAAATTTGTCCTAAAAATCGAAACTAGCCTGAAACATAATTGTCAAAAAAACTTACAACAATTCACAATCATACACTTTATATACAAGCCAAAAATAAACTTAAAATATATTTTTTTATCAAAACAAGACTTAGACTTCATTGGCCCAATCTTTATAATCCTCACTTTGAACCTACACAGGACAAATCCACCATACTAAGCATATAACTTAGTGAGTAATAAATAATCTATACATAAACTGATAACTAATTATACAAAATCATGATATAATAAAAACATGCATTAACTATTTATCGAAATGAACAATTCAAACATAATGTATCTCAAAACAGATTGTGCAGAAAATAGGACTGAATATCAAAGGTGGTTGTAAACCCTTCCGAATTAGAACATAATCAGATGATTGCTAATCTATTTACAAAAGCAGGTAACGAGACTTATACAAGAGAGACCAAAGTCTCGACATCGAAGTGTCTAAGAGAGATGAGAGTCTTAACACCAAAGTCTCATAGGATAGATCAAAGTCTCGACATCGAAGTGTCCAAAAGAGACTGAAGTCTCGACACTGAAGTATCATATGAGAGACAAAAGTCTCAACAACGAAGTGTCACAGGAGCAGTTGCAGACTTTCTAGGCATGCTTATTTACCCACAACTAGGACTAAATAGATTCAAAAATAGAAATGTCTAAAATTCATTTCATATATCAATTAATGTTTTCATATCATGTATTCAAGCATATCACATCCTTCTAGCTTTGCAAATCATTCAATGATCCAAATTAACAGCAAACAAAATAGTCAAAACAAGATTATCAAAAATTACTTACTGAATTCCTTACAACAAATTGACCATCAAAATTACTTAGAAAAAATTGACTATATAAATTACTTACAAAAAATTGACCATTTAAATTACTTACAAAAACTCCCATTTTGCTTATTGCCTCGAAGTCCCAGCAATATCTGGAAGTAGTCGCTCTATGCATTCCTCTATAACATCTAACACAAAACATATATCACTATTGTGCATGATTACGAAATCATTTATGTACATTCATGTATGCTGAATATATATGATGCATGTTTATGACAAATTTAAGGTTTTTTACCCTTTCTCTTGTCACATTATCAACCATGTGAAACCATACTAAATTGATAAATCCAAATTTATCTAATAACTAACCTTCAGGTCCACTTTTCTTGATTATTCACATTAGGAAGTTAAGGTAATTTGATAACACTTCCTTCTATAAAGTTGTTCTCTAAGTTTCTAATGAAACCAGACCATTCCATTTGGTTTTGTATAATGAAAGTTATACTTACAAGATCTTAGACTATACTTAAGCTTCAATAGAATTCTTATCTCAACTTCCAATCAGATTATAAAATTCTTAGAGGTAGAAATAGAATTCAATGTCCCTAGAAAATCAGTATTCTTATGTCTCTAGTTTAATCAGAATCAATAATCATCTCATTTCGAGGTCCACAGATCAAGATATAGTCAAATTTCTGAAGTATGTTTAGTAAAAATCATCCTAGTTATCGTACTTCAGCACAGTAACATTTCCATCTTAAATTCACCAACCAATCCACTTCAGATGATTATATGTTTTGTTCTAGATGAAAATAAATGTATTATGAGTTTATTGTTTCAAGAATCAAGTCATTTGGATGTTAGGTGAAGAAGTAACAAAAAGATCAAAGTATGTTCAGAAAACAACCTCTTTCGGATAAATAGGGAAGTTGTGATCGTGTACATACATGACCGCGACACTCCGGGTGCTCCTGTGAAGTCATGATTGTGTATATGCATGACCGTGACACTCCAGATGGTTCTGTGGAGTCGCGATCATGTATATTCATGAATGCAACACTCCTGGTGGACCTATGAAATCTTTTTCTTCACCGCACCTATTTTTCCTCTTCTTTTTTGATTCTTTCTTTCATAATTTCATATTTTCTCATTTCTAAACCTTCTATTTTGCATTTCTATATCCAATACCATCTCTAAACCAATCGGATTCAATTTTCCTTTTCTTCTTCTCTCTTTACTGTAATTTTCTAGATTTTTATTGTCACTTCAATATTCTTTCATTCTTTTTCTAGATTTTCTCTCTTTTACACTTTATAATCAATACATTTAATGCATTAACCATCTTTTCTACTTCCATTTCAGCTCCATAACACACAACAAAACCAAAATTCTAAATTAAACACAAACATCAAAATAGAGCACTATTCATGTAACTTTTTCAAATTTTTTGCATTTTCTCCATCTTCTAAATCTTTCTTCTTCACCATTTCTAAGTGATTCTCACTACATATCCACTCCCATTCTAACTTTTCTTACCCTAGAATAACTCAAAATTCAAGATTCAAGTCGATTACTAAAAACCGAATGTCACCCGTATTTCACCATCTACAACTTTCTCTTACTACTTTAACTTTATTTCCAAACCACAACCAATGCAGAACCTATAACCCCATGGTACTATGCCATAATTTTCTGCACTTAATTACATCACAATAAACTTCAATTCCCACAATCTTAAAGAGATAATATGCACATTTTTAAATTCACACCAAGTTTATATAATACATCCTGGGCATCACTGAAGCTATCCATTCATGCATGTACTCATTTCCAGTGCTACAACAACATCAAATTCAATTATAGAGTGTCTAAAAAGCTATATCACAACTTGCTTCTTCAGCAAAATCACAACTTTGATGGTGAAGAACAGGGTTTCAATGTTTAATGAAGAACAAAGAAACAATTGAAGAACAACAAAGAGCTACAAAATTTTTCCTTTCAAACCACGTGCTTACATGTCTTATTAATTCTTTGGCACATGGCTCCATACATGTGAGCCATTTGTCACCCATATAGAAGAGCTACATGTCATAATGTCATTTGTCTATTTTCTTAATCTAAAATACCCCAAAATTTTTAAAAAATATAAAAATTCCCAAAAATTCCAAAATATTACTAATAGTCTCAAAATAAAATTTTACCTCTAGTAATCCATTTTACCAAGAAAAATGTTATGAATGCATGTACAATAATTTGTATATGTATCAAAAATACATTTGCACATTTCAATGAATACTTGATATGCTAAGTATATAATGCACTGTAATTCCTTAATATTCTAACCCCTAACATAGGGTGTTACAATTCTTCCCTCCTGAAGAAAATTTTGTTCCTGAAATTCATAGCTGATCTAAATAGTTGTTGATACTGAGCTTTCATGATTTCTTCTAATTCCCATGTTGCTTCTTCAAGTCCATGGTGTTGCCAAAGTACTTTTACTAAAGGGATTTGCTTATTCCTAAGTTGCCTAACTTCTCGGGCTAAGATAGAACTGGCCTTTCTTCATATGACAGATCCGATTGTACCTGAATTTCTTTCATAGAAATCTTATGAGTCACATCAGGCTGGTATCTTCTTATCATAGAAACATGAAACACATCATGTAACTTAGCCAATTCTTTAGGAAGAGCTAACAGATAAGCAACTAGTCTGACTATTTTGAGAACTTCATAAGGATCAATATAACATAGACTAAGTTCACCCTTCTTACCAAATTGAAGTATCTTCTTCCACGTTGACACTTTCAAGAACACTTTATTACCCATTTAATACTCAATATCTCTCCTTTTGAGATCAGCTTAAGACTTCTGCCTATTACTGACAGCTTTCAATCTTTGTTGAATAATTTGAATCTTTTCTTTGGTATCTTTCATAATATTAGGCCCGATTGTCTTGTTTTAACTCAACTCAGTCCAGCATACTAAAGTTATACACCTTTTACCATAGTGCTTCATAAGGCGCCATGTTAATGCTAGTTTGATAACTGTTATTGTAAGTAAACTCCATCAGAGCTAAATACTTATCCTAACTTCTTGGAAACTATAACATACAACCTTGAAGCATGTCTTTCAATATTTGTATAACCCATTCAGATTGTCCATCTGTTTGGGGATGGAAAGCAGTACTAAACCTACTTGAGTACCTAATGCCTTCTGTAAACTTTTCCAAAATCTCGAAGTGAATCGAGGGTTATGATTAGAAATAATAGACAATGGTACTCTATACAATCTCACTATTTCATTAACAGACAATGGTACTCTATACAATCTCACTATTTCATTAACATACAAATCTGCAAACCTATCTAAAGAATAATCAGGATGAAGCAAAAAATGAGCAGATTTGGTAACCTTACCCACAATTACCCATACAACATCATGTTTCCTTTATGTGAGAGGAAGTCCAGTGACAAAGTCCATATTAATGTTATCTCATTTCCATTAAGGAATAGTAATAGGATGTAATAAGCCAGATGGAACTTAATGCTCAGCTTTAACCTACTGACATATTAGACATTTAGCTACATAATCAATAACATCTCGTATCATACCCGACCTCCAGTAATGCTGTTTCAGATCCCGATACATCTTGTTTCCACTAGGATGCATAGTAAATATTATATTATGAGCCTCAAACAACAAATCTTGCTTCAGTTCATCATTAATTGACACACACAACCGATCTTTATAATACAATTCATCATCTCCATTCATAAAAAAAACATATTGTTTATCTTCCTAAGTAGCCAAGATAAGTTGTTGTAACTTATCATCAATTCTTTGAGCATTACAAATCTCTTGTATCAAAGTAGGGCTTGCTTTCAATTGAGCTATCAAAGCTCCATCAGACACTAGTTTCCATTCACTCTGCTTAAGTGATAATGCTGAAATGGTCTTTCGACTCAAGGCATCAGCTATAACATTAGCTTTACTCAGATGATAATCCACAATATAATCATCATCCTTAAACAGTTCCAACCAACATCGTCATCTCAGATTGAGTTCCTTCTGGGTAAGTAGATACTTCAAACTTTTATGATCTATGAAAATCCTATATTTTTCACTATACAAGTAGTTCTACCAATTTTTTAAGGCAAACACTATTGGTGCAAGTTCTAAATCATGTTTAGGGTAATTCTGTTCATGATACTTTAGTTGCCTAGAGGCATAAGCAACTACTTGTCCATCTTGCATCAAAGCACAACCCAAACCATTTCTCGATGCATCAGTATTGTTAGTACTAATAATACTGATGCATCAATAGTGTTATTAGTACTAACAATATATTATTAGGTATTGTTATGACAATATAGTACTAACAATAGTGTTGTTAGTACTAACAATAATGTACTAACATTATGACTTATTAATAATATATTATTAGGTATTCTTTAATATATGCATGTATATCATTTATGTAATGTGATTTACGTTCCATGAATAGTATAGGCTTATGTCATTAAGTAAGTGACTTGATAGTAAAACCATAAGCATTATAATACTATTCTAAACTTTCCCTGGTCGATCGTTATTGGTGGGAACAATAATAAATTAAGGCTAGTATGTGTTCTAATTGATGATCACATTTTTCTGATCATGGATATGAGTTATCAAAATAGAAACATAGATATATGTTAGAGAACATATATTGGATCGACCCACAGAGAGAACACCACATGATTTCATTTCATTAGTGATTCTCAATATGGCTTGACTTTAGTCCTCTGACCTGAAGTCATCATGGTTTCCTACATGAGGAATTTAGTGTTTTGACATTAGACTAAGTTATTTTTAACCAAATAACAAGTAGTCTTATGTTAGACATTAAATGAATCATGCGGACCGATATGAATGATGTAGATGGGATTTGTACCTCTCTTAAATGAGAGAGATATCATTTAGGCCTCTTGAAAAGTATGAATGAAGAAATGCATGGTCGTGCTCAAATGAATTAATGAGGAGTCATCAATGTCATTTGTTATAATCAGTCAACTTGGGGATCAAGAAACTATGATTAATCAAAGGTTGACA
>JANJEY010000007.1:44036461-44053046 GCA_024703695.1 Erythroxylum cataractarum
ATATCTGAGGACTGGACGTAGCCCACGGTTTGGGGTGAACCAGGATAAATTGCTGTGTTTCTCTCTCTAACTCTTACTTTACTTAAATCATAGTTCTCATTTTTATCAAAGTGTTTCAAACTAGATAAGAATTGATTTAAGATAAGTTTTCTGAAAGAACAAGTAATTGTTACTGAAGGGATTAACGAAAATTTTATCACAATTCAACCCCTCTTCTTGTGTATCTTGATCATATTATTACTCAATATATTAACGTGTGATTTACTTCAAAGCATAGTTCATCATCTTTCGGGTCCCGACAGGCATGCTCTCACTCGAACCCTTCTCAAAAGATCAAAGTCAGTCGGTGGTGCAGCCCACGAGGGAATCCTCCCAATCAGCTTCCTTGCGCCTTATGGGTTTACTAGCTTGTTGACTCGCACACATGTTAGACTCCTTGGTTCGTGTTTCAAGATGGGCCAAATGGGTAGCTCGTAGGCCGACACCGAGAACACGCCTTCACAGGCATATCAAAGGCTAGGGCTTGGGACACCCCGCAACCCGCATTGGTCCATGCCATGAGCCGATCGGCAGACCGGTGCTGACCCCCATTCTCTTCCCTCCCCACAATTTCAAACACTATTTGACTCTCTTTTCAAAGTCCTTTTAATCTTTCCGTCATGGTACTTGTTCTCTATAGGTCTCTCGCCCGTATTTAGCCTTGGAAAAAACTTACTACTCGATTTAGGCTGCATTCCCAAACAACCTGACTAGCAGACAGATCCTCGTGGTGCGACAGGGTCCAGAAACGACGGGGCTCTCACCTTCTCTGGGGCCCCCTTCCAAGGGACTTGAGCTCGGTCTGCCATTGAGGACGCTTCTCCAGACTACAATTCGAACCCCAGGGGCATCCTATTCTCAAGCTGGACTCTTCCTGGCTCGCTCACCGTTACTAAGGGAATCCTTGTAAGTTTCTTTTCCTACGCTTATTGATATGTTTAAACTCAGAGGGTAGTCCCGCCTAAGCTGGGGTCGCAATCAAATTATGTCAGGGCGTGAACTTACATTCTACCGTCGCCTGACGAGCACGCACGACTCCTTCTGAGGGTCTTTGCTCAACCACCGTTGGTCGTGACGATCATCGCTAGGGACTATGATTTTTAGGCCAGCTGCGAGCGTTCAGTCTCATGGGAGGCCAAGTTCTACCCCCTCCTCTGTATCCCAAGATCGGGTTGATGAGAGGCGGTGACACTGTGTGACACCTAGCTAGACGTGCCCTCAGCCGAAAGACTTCGGGCACAACTTGCATTCAAAGACTCGATGGTTCACGAGATTCTGTAATTCACACTAAGTATCGCATTTTGCTACGTTCTTCATTGATGCGAAAGCCGAGATATCCATTTCCGAGAGTTGTTTTAATTCATAATGAAGTGAGGCACTGTCTCTCATCTGCCTCCCGTTCCCAGGGTGACGATCACAGGCCCATTTGTTATCATGTTCCTTGAAGCTCCCCGCGCTGTGGTTGGTTGAATCGCGCCGTTGCCAGGCCGGGCGAGGGCTCCGGGTAGATTTCTCCCCTCGGGGCCCCCTCTTCTATTTGTGGGACAACTTATTCGCGGGTCATTCTGCTTTGCAGGATTCAACAATGATCCTTCCGTAGGTTCACCTTCGAAAACCTTGTTACGACTTCTCTTTCCTCTAAATGATAAGGTTCAGTGGACTTCTCGCAACGTCACCGGTGGCGAATCGCCTACGTCGCCACGGTTTGAACACTTCACCGGACCATTCAATCGGTAGGAGCGACAGACGGTGTGTACAAAGGGTAGGGACGTAGTCAACGTGAGCTGATGACTCGCGCTTACTAGGAATTCCTCTTTGAAGACCAACAATTGCAATGATCTATCCCCATCACGATGAAATTTCAAAGATTACCCGGGCCTGTCAGCCAAGGCTATAGACTTGTTGAATACATCAATGTAGCACACTTGTGGCCCAGAACATCTAAGGGTATCACAGACCTATTATTGCCTCAAACTTCCTTGGCCTAGAAGGCCATAGTCTCTCTAAGAAACTGGCCACGGAGGGTCACCTCCACATAGCTAGTTAGCAGGCTAAGGACTCGTTCGTTAACAGAATTAACCAGACAAATCACTCCACGAACTAAGAAAGGCCATAGTTCCAAGGTTCATCCACATTTATGCTCTTTCACAATCATTTCTACTAGTGTTCCACGCGATTTTCTTGGTTTGTTTTATCTGCTCCCCTTCTTCTGTTGGTTTTTCACGAATCTGCTTGAGCTCTTTCATGGTATTTTCATTTTTACTATGCGCACTCCCCATTCAATGTTGTGAACGACTATTGTTCTCACCTTGGGTGATTTATGCCTCTATGACGTTCTTTTGGTCCTTCCTCTGTCTGACGTGGGTGTATGCCTAGTGGCTGTTTCGCCACTATTTCGGGACTGCATTTTTCCCCACCTTCTTCTAGGCCATCCATCGGCCTTCTGTAACAGATGGGTAAGAAGAAAAAATTTCATGGGAATGATCTCACTGCGGAAGTTGTGCTGGGTCATCAATCCCCTCCCAAAACCGTTGTTAGAGTAGACACTACGATTTCAGCATCTATACAGGACACTATGCAGGTATCTTCTTCTTTTGAAGACCTGGGGGATGATGTAACATCCACGGGAACTGAATCTTCTAAGACTAAAACTGAGAGGAGTGAGGAGAGTGAGGCTTCTTCCACCTCAGGTGGTTCAAGCAGTTCTAAACAGAACACTCCTCACCAGGTGATCGCAAAAACTCCCAGCTCAAAACCTGTAGCTAAGAAAACACCCAAGGCCACTTATGTTAGCTTGTTTAAGTCCAACAGAAGGCTCACTAAAGGCATTCAGTTGGTTCCAAAATAGGTCGATGACGTTGTTTGAATGACACCAGCTGATTATTGGCCCATTGAGGAAGCTTGCGGATATTGTTTGGTTGGAAGGTTTACGGGGCGTTTTCTGGGTATGAAAGCTATGGAGGATATGATTGCAAAGTGGGGTGTTCAATGCAAACTTCTTCCTCAAGACCAAAGGTGTTTGGTCTTTCGCTTTGAAAGTGATGATGATCGTACTCGCATCCTTATGGGTGGTCCGTATATGCTTTATGGGAAAACATTGTTGCTGAAATCTTTGAACAGAGGCTTTACATTTAATAATGATGAATTTACCAAAATCCCCATTTGGATTAAATTACTGAATGTTCCCTTAGATTTTTGGCATGAAGAAGCCCTTTCAAGGCTTGGCTCCTGCATTCGTAAACCAATTTGTACAGACCAAATAACTGGTCAACATTCACAAATTGGCTATGTCTATTTATTGGTTAAGGTGGATGTCTCCAAGCCACCCGTGTCAAGCTTTCAAGTTTAATTGCCGGAGGGTTTTTCCTACACTCAATTGGTTATTTATGAAACTTTTCCACTGTTTTGTGATACTTGCCATCGAGTGGGTCATCTACCTACAAATTGTACTCTTTATGGGGGGCGTGTTAGAAAGAAACCTGCAACTCCTCGTGTAGCACCAAATAGTCCTGCTGTTGGTGATACTAATCCGAGAGTCTCTAATCAACCTTCACCTTCTGGTGACCATCTTGCTGAAACTGTTACTCCTTTGGCCCCTACCACTAATACTGCTTCTCCTGAAGTGAGAGATCAGGGTACCCCGGCTATTGAAGTAGCTAGTGAGGCTAGTCATCCCCCTCAAGGTGTGGATTTGAGAAGCGTAAACAAAGTTCCTGGTGCCCAACCTACTCCTCAACTTTCTTTGTCGGATTCTATTCCACCACGGCCTACTGCTACTAGGCCAGGTGAATCCTCTGTGGTGCCAGCTACTTCTAGTGAACGTCATCCTGTCAAAGGGAGTAAAGGTGTTGACAAACCTCCAGTTACTTCATTTGTCAAAGTCACTGCTATGCCTCCTCGAAACAATCAAGGTAGATTCACTTCTAAAGCGAAGTTTGTAGAGCGGATGGATGATCTTAATACTGATCAACGGAATGAAGGGAGGGGAGGCCCTTCCTCACTTCCAAAATAAATATCGTCAGTTGGAATGTCCGAGGGCTACATAAAACCTCATGACAGTATAGTGTTTTCCTCATCACAAGGCAACACAATTGTCGAATTTTGTGTCTCTTGGAAACTAAGTTTGATATTAGGGGACTAGCGACATTTATGCGTACTCGTTTTGCTGGATGGCTTTACACGCATAATTTTGATCACATAATAGGGGGACGGATGGTGGTGGCTTGGTACCCCTTATATTATTACTGCCAAGTTTTATCTATAGGAGAGAAATTTATCCATTTTCGCCTTAGCAATATTATTACAAAGGATTGGTTTCTGCTTACTTGCATTTATGGCTTATATCGGGTTACACAACGCAGGGAGCTATGACATACTCTCATGGGGCTGAATGTGGACCCGAATACTCCATGGTTACTTCTTGGTGATTTTAATTGTGTTTGTTTTGCCCATGAATGTCGGGGTAGCAACCCCCCTCCACTTATCTACTGAAAGACCTCCAAGACTTTAGGATGTCGTTTGGGTTTGATGATGCCCCTTTTAAGGGAGAATTTTTCACTTGGCAGAAAAATCAGTGGCTAGCCAAACTTGATCGTGCTATGATTAACCAAGCTTGGGTGTACTTGAGAGTTGTCTTCTTTAGCTACGTTCCTCCCCATGCAGGCGGACTCGGATCACTTTCCATTGTTTCTTTATTTTCAGCGTCAACATTCCCATGATAATAAGCCATTTAAATTCTTTAATATGTGGCTTTCTCACCCCTTTTTCAGGAGCTTGTCGATGCTACATGGCACATGAATGTTACTGGTGCAACACAATTTGCTCTCTGCACGAAATTGAAAGTACTCAAACGTCCCCTGAAAATGTTAAATAAAGAAGAATTTGGTCACATTACGAGACGAGTGCAACAAGCTCAAGCAGATTTTCAACAGGCTTATCAAGCTTTACTTCAATTCCCTCCAAATGCCGAGCTGGAGAATCAAGTGAATATGAAACGAAAGAACGTCAACTTTATCTAGGATGCTGAACGCCTATTTTACCAACAAAAGGAGAAATGTTGGCACCTTATGGAGGCTGATCGGAGTACTAGTTATTTCCACTCCATTTTTTGAAATAAAGACTAAGATGAATGCTATTACCCATCTCATTAACAATGATGGGTCTGAAACTTCTTCCATGCAAGAGGTCCGTGAGAGTCTTCTTGAATATTTTATGAGTCTATTGGGTGTTGCTGGTAACTATAGGAGAGTTGATGATCAAGTTTTGCGCACTGGTGCTCTCCTTCCTGTGAGTGAACATGATCAGCTAGTTGTGCCTATCACTGAGACTGAAATAAAAATGGCCTTGTTTGACATTGATAATGATAAAGCCCCAGGCTCGGATGGTTATACTGTGGCTTTCTTCAAAAAACAGTGGCATTGAGTTGGGCAAGATGTTATTTAGGCAGTCCAGGAGTTCTTCCGGAATGGCAAGTTGCTCAAACAACTTAATCATTCCTTTCTCACTCTTATTCCGAAAATGAACTCCTACCCCAAGGTGACTGATTTCTGACCCATTTCCCATCTAAATGTTTTGTATAAAACCATTACAAAGATCCTAATGGCGAGACTCTCTTTGGTTATGGGACATCTAGTAGATTATGGTCAAGCTGCATTCATTCCTGGTAGAAATATGTTAGACAATGTCTACCTCGCTCAAGAGCTTGTAAGAGGATAAAGTCAAAAACGTGTATCCCCTTGGTGTATGTTGAAAATCGACATAACCAAAGCTTATGATGCAGTCTCGTGGGGTTTCTTAGCTGATATGCTCCATGGATTGAATTTTCCTACTCGATTTATACATTGGATAATGGAATGTGTAACTTCAACCTCCTTTTCCCTAATGATCAATGGTACTCTTCATGGAATGTTTAAAGGGCGGCGAGGACTAAGACAAGGGGACCCGATGTCTCCTCTCCTCTTTTTATTATGCTGAAAATATTTTTCTCGAGTGCTTAAGAAAAATACAGGTAGCTCTTCCTTTCGGTTTCATTCGAAATGTCAACAACTAGCTATTACACATTTCGCCTTCACCGATGACCTCATGTTATTTCCTAGAGGAGATGCTCCCTCCATTCAGATCTTGCTGAATAGTCTATGGGAACTTAGTGCAGTAGTTGGGCTAATGGCTAATAACGCTAAATCTAATATATTTCTTAGAGGTGTTTGGGGTTGGGAGAGGGAATCCATCCTACAAGCCTTAGACTTTCCACTTGGTGATTTTCCTGTATGCTATCTTGGGGTCCCATTAGCTCCTATGAAAATTTATATTGCCCAATAATCGACATTAATTGAAGTGGTTGAATCGTGTCTTCACACCTGGAATGGAAAAAGCTTACCTTATGCTGGTCGCTGTGAACTTATCAATTCGGTTATTCAAGGAACACTCTCCTTTTGGTTTCAAGCTTTCCCCATTCCTACTGTCATTATGGACAATATCACCTCATTATGCCGACTATTCCTATGGGGTGGTAAGCACTTCATAGTAGCGTGGGATAGCTTGTGCCTCACTTGGGACGAGGGTGGTTTGGGTCTCAAGCAATGTAAGGTATGGAATTAAGCCTTACTTTTGAAAGTCCTTTGGAACATTCATGGTGAAACAAACTCTCTATGGGTTCGTTAGATCCATACTGTCTATTTGAGAGGAGCTTCTAAATGGGAATGGCAACCACATACACATGATTCTTCCCTTCTAAAAAAATTAGCCTCCATTCGTGATCACTTATTATAGAAACTGGGCAACATAACCGCAACTGTGGAGGCACTTCAACGTTATCGCTTGCAGGGTACCTTTTCCTCTCAGCATATTTATGATCTTCTACGTACTAAGCAACCGTATAAGCCTTGGATGTCTTTTATTTGGAAGAGATATATTCCTCCCAAATATTCTTTTACTGCTTGGTTAAGTCTACGTAATCGTCTTCCCACTAAAGATCTTCTACTGTTCCTGGAGCTAGATCAAACTTGTATCTTATGTAGACAAGAACCTGAAACAATCGACCATCTCTTTTTCCAGTGTTCGTTCACAAAAGAGATTTGGCTATGTATCTGAAGGTGGCTGGGTATCACTAGAGAATTGTCTTCACTGCTACGAGCCATCAAGTGGATTAGGCTGGAGTTTAAAGGAGCCTTTTTACCCTCCAAAGCTCTTAGGATAGGGCTTCTCAACACTATCTACATTGTTTGGAAGATCAGGAATGTTGCACAAATGGATGGTGTTTCCTTCACCCCTCTAGACATGGTTGCCAAAGTTAAAACAGTGGTGTACAAAATCCTTTACAAGCTGTATTTAGTGGAGTTAATTAACTTCTAGTGGTATTCTTGTGGACGTTCCCCTATTGGTCCCTCCTCTTTTAATTGCTGGCTTCGTTCCTTTGCTGCATGTCTGATGGAGTGTGGGGGCCTCCTCTTCCTCCTTATGACCTATGTAGTCTTTGGGCATGTATGTGAGTTGCATGTGCCATGCTACTTCTTTATGTCTTTAGCTGGCGTCGTTGGCTTGCTAGGCATTTTACTGTTGTTCGGATTTATGAGTCATTAATGCTGGCTGTTGCTTTTGTTAGTTTTGATATCGTTTTTATTTGATGTATTTCATCTAATACGGGGCCCTAGTTTCATTTTTGGGTGTAAGGGGATTTAGGCATTTAATTTGCACTCTCTTTTGTATGTTTGGGGTATGCCCTAAATATTGATGTAGATATCTTTTTGATAAATGTCATTTACATTTTATCAAAAAAAAAAGAAAAAAAAAAAGAAAGAGTTATCAGTCTGTCAATCGTTACTATGTCCGGACCTGGTAAGTTTCCCTGTGTTGAGTCAAATTAAGCCGCAGGATCCACTCCTAGTGGTGCCCTTCTGTCAATTCGTTTAAGTTTCAGCCTTGCGACCATACTCCCCCCGTAACCTAAAGACTTTGATTTCTCATAAGGTGCCGGCGGAGTCCTAAAAGTAACATCCGCCAATCCCTGGTCGACATTGTTTATGGATGAGACTAGGACGGTATCTAATCGTCTTCAAGCCCCCAAATTTCATTCTTGATTAATGAAAACATCATTGGAAAATGCTATCGTAGTTGTTAGTCTTTCATAAATCCAAGAATTTCACCTCTGACTGTGAAATACGAATGCCCCTGATTGTCCCTGTTAATCATTACTCCGATCCTGAAGGCCAACACAATAGGACCGAAATCCTATGATGTTATCCCATGCTAATGTATACAGAGCGTAGGCTTTCTTTGAGCACTCTAATTTCTTCAAAGTAATAGTACCGGAGGCACGACTCGGCCAGTTAAGGCAAGCAGCGCATCGCCGGTAGAAGGGACGAGCCGGCCGGTGCACACCTCACTGTGGACCGGCCAACCCAACCCAAGGTCCAACTACGAGCTTTTTAACTGTAACAAATTAAATATACGCTATTGGAGCTGTAATTATCACGGCTGTTGGCACCAGACTTGCCCTCCAATGGATCCTCGTTAAAGTATTTAGATTGTACTCATTCCAATGACTAAACTCAGTGAGCCTGGTATTGTTAAGTATTGTCACTACCTCCTCGTGTCAGGATTGGGTAATTTGCGCGCCTGCTGCCTTCCATGGATGTGGTAGCCGTTTCTCAGGCTCCCTCTTTGGAATCGAACCCTAATTCTCTGTTACTCGTCACCACCATGGTAGGCCTTTATCCTACCATCGAAAGTTGATACGGTAGAAATTTGAATGATGCATTGCCGGGCAGAGCCCACGTCGACCTTTTATCTAATAAATGCATCCCTTCCAAAAGTCGAGGTTTGTTGCACGTGTTAGCTATAGAATTACTACGATTATCTGAGTAACAGGTACCATCAAGCAAACTATAACTGATTTAATGAGCCATTCGTAGTTTCACAGTCTAAAACAGTCCATACTTTCACATGCATAGCTTAATCTTTGAGACAAGCATATGACTACCGGCAGGATCAACCAGGTAGCATTCCTCAATGACGTCACTTCCCCGCATGATCGCCCTAGTGGGCATCGAGAACGGGTGTCACCGTTGTTCGGATCAAGGGACAAAGCTATCTTGTCGGCTTAAGGAGGGTTCCTCCACCCGCTAAGCTTACTGCATCCAAGAACACTAGCACCCCAACTGTGGACCACAGCTCCCTCAACCGAGGAATGCCTGGTACACGAATGTTGCTACGTGGTCCACCTCGCATCTGTACAAATGCAAGGTGAAAACAATTGTCTAGACAAAGTAATTCCAATGATATAGGTACCCAAACACAGGAAACTGACTGAATCCTCGACTAGCTCAAGGCAAGCGGGGAACAAATGAAGCGAAAAGAAGGAAGACGGTTCGATGCACTCAGCATGGGGCTCGTCCCCCTTGTAATCCGAACACCACTCATACGCTTTACGTACACTAGGCAACAATTCCATCCAGCCCATCACGACCTGACATGTGCAAGTGCGCCAGTCAAGCACGAGAAGTGGTTAAACAAAACCATGCCTACACCGCAGAGGGCGAGAATTTAGTGCAAAGGGACAACCGATATTCCAACAATCCGAGTATCACCATCAATAGTTAGGGACCAATTTAGCATCCAATTGCGTCGCCCATCCTTATCAACAAGCCGACCCTTCGACATTCCTAAATACATTGTGGTGCACGGGCATGGGGGGATGACACCCACGATCGAATCTGCCAAACAATACCCACGTGCCAGAATTGACTCTACAAGAGGATGCGTCATCGATGATTCCTTGCGTATGATGCTACCGGCGATGCCCGAGAATGGGGTTCAACCACCCGAATATATATCCCACAATCTGAAAATCCCACAATCCGAGTATCACCTAGCACCACACCGTACCTTGGTTTGCCAAAATGCTGCCCCGCCATCGGACTAGCTAAGCAACCAAACACCTCTCTGATCCTCATTAAGAAGGAAACCGTAAGACCAGTTCAGCATCCGAATGCCTCACCTATCGTTATCAACAAGCCGACCCTTCGAAACTCCCAGATACGTTATGGTACACAGGCACGGGGGGATGACACCCACGATCGGATATGCCAAACAACACCCGCGTGCCAAAACCGACTCAGCAAGAGGATGCGTCGACGATTCCTTACGCATGATTCTATCGGGCAATGCCCGAGAATGGGGTTCAACCACCCGAATATATCTCCCACAATCTGAGTATCACCCAACACCACACCGTACCTTGGGTTGCCAAAATGCCACCCTGCCTTCAGACCAGATAAGCAACTGAACACCTCTCTGATCATCATTAAGAAGGCAACCATAAGACCGGTTTAGCATCCGAATGCCTCGCCTATCCGTATCAAAAAGCCGAACCTTCGACACTCCCATCTCTGTGAATGCTTTTAGAATGTGTTATGTGTTTCGTATGAGCGTATTGTGTTAATGAATTATGAAAATATTGCGCAAATGATTTTTTTGAAAAGATACTATGTTTAAAAAATCATTTTTCATAAATGGTTTTCGAAATATCTCATGTTCATAAAAAATCAAGTTTCAAAAGTGTGTCATTTTGGGCAACAAGTTCACAAGTTATAAAATACATGTTATGTAGGTTTGGTTTAGTCCCTTAAGTATGTGAAGTACACTTTGATTAAAGGCTTCTCTCGCCTACCTACTAGGAGCACGGAGCTCCTTTATAGACTCCCATAAGTTCACAGCTACGTAAAATCATTTTGTTAGATTATGATAGTACGTTCTGTTCACGGCTACATAAGACCCATATGGTAAATGTGTAGTACATTCTGTTTTGAACCTTCCAAACTATTTAGATGTGTTCATGTGCTCATGATATATTAACAAGCTTGATGCATACTTTATTTGCATTATTGGGAATTTTGTTGAGAATTTGAGAAATATGTGTTTAGTGATTCAATTGTAAATTTTTGTTACAATGGAAATAAGTGTTTCAATGGTTTTGCTTGTTACTGGTTATAAAATTGTTACCTACGAGCATTAAGCTCACCCCATTCCTTCTCGTCTCTAGGTGACGAGTAAGAGATCGAATGAAAGAGAATCAAGGAATCACTCCAAAATTTGCATCTATTTTTGTTTTAAGTTAGATTTGTAACCACAAGGCTTTAGTTGCATTTTGAACAAATTAATGTTCATGTATTTTTTTGTATTTTGACATTTTGAGATATTGATGTATAGTGGCTGAAAATGCTCACTAAAACTTTGTAAAAACCTTTATATTTTGATGTTAATGAAGTATGTTTGTGTTTTGACGATGATATGTCAAATTTGTTCATTGCATTTTCAAGTTTTCCATAAGGGTGAGAATTTGTGTTCTAGCTTCAAGGGAAATACTGAATTGATATAGGTTGAATTGGATGAAGTTGTCTTCTTGAAAGTTGTAGATTATTTTTCCAACTTTCCAATTATATACAGTATAAAATTTTTGGACATTAGAATTGAGAGATATGATTATTAAAATTTTGTGATGTTGCATAGGATGGATATTCGGGACATCTATATTGTTTTGAAATTTGGACCCTTATAGAGGCAAAATTGTTTATAAGTTTTTTTATAAAAGTTGTAGATCTAGAATTCTTCTTTAAAATAGTCTAAGAATCAGCTTAATCTGATATTTGTAGTGAAAGCTATGCTCATTTTTCCAATATAGGTTGGAAGAAGAAAAGCAACAGGTCGCGCTCCAGGTCGCAATCATGCATAAAGTCCTTTCCCGCCCACCTAAATATCTTTCACTCTTTTGATCATAACTTTGTCGTCCAACCTTAAAATGACCTGATTTTTGAAGCATTAGATTTTTAACACATTTTTCTATGTCTCCATAAAAATTTATAGCTTTTGGTATTAATATAAAAAAGATTGATTCAATCAAAATAAGGGTATCAATTGGAAGAGTATGAATTGGATATTTTACTAAGTATACTTCAATATTTTGAGGATATCTTGATCATTAGAGCTCCAAATGAGATGATTCTTGTTTCTAAATAAACTATATATTTAGAGCTACAACTCCTCTGAAGGGATTGAATTTTAATTCAGACTTTAAGACTTTAAATTTCTGGAAGGAAGTTGAGTATAATGAACTATTTCAGTCTAATAACAGCCTGAAAGTGTGTGGGCTATAACTTTTAGATTTGTGCTCAAAATTAAATGATTTTGATGTCATTGGAAACTTAACACAATGGGGAACAAATTTTCTAAAGAAGCCAAATTGAAATTCCTTTTTGAATTTTCTCAAGATCTGTTCGGAAGTAGGTGAAATGAGTTCTTTTTTATGTTTGACTGGTGTGGGCATGCCACCCTTGTAAGATGCACGTCCAGATGTCACTTAGGATGTCGGTCACGTGACTCGCAAGGTCAAGATCCCAACAATCTCTCTTCACGTTGTGTTTTAGATCATATATCTTATTACATATGATCCATATAGTACATGTCTAATACAAAGGTGTAGGCCATACTTTGTTTTTTTAATAATTATAATTTTATCGTTTTGTTTAAATATCCTCTAATTCTTAAATAATCTCATTTCAAAATCAGTTGATCATAATTATAAGAAATCAAAAACCAAGTAAAATAATGAAATTTATCATCAAAACCAACCAAAAATTACTAAAATAAGTGTATACTTCATGCACATAAAATAACCCAAAACTTAAGCTTTTATATGTCCTAAAAAATTAATTTCGATCACTCTTAACTTAAATAGGTAGCAATTTCAGGTAAAATCCAAGAAATCAATTACAGAAATCAAGAATATCCATCATTCAGTTAATTAGACAAATTGATTGAATTATATATAAAATAGATAAATTTATTTATCAATAAATCATAAATCAATTCAACTTAATCCAGGAATCCTTCAAACATCAATTTAGTCCACATAATTCTACCTAATATATAAGTTAGACATAAATAGGGAAAAAGCTTCATTTTCAAGTATTGAAGTATTGAAGGGGCATTAAAGGCTTGTTTGAAATTTTATCTAACCTTTTGAGATGAAAGTAAACACTTTATCGTAAATAATATCAGTTACTATGTTAGGTCACATATTTAAATAACTACTAGTACTACTATTTAAATTTAAATCTTTTTACTTAGGTTAAGGTTAGTGGAATGATTTATTTATGCTTACTTACTCATACAATTTTATATTTTTTGTAAGATACAAAAATAATTAAAAAAGAATCCACTTTTAACTTTAAAATATGCCTTATAAGAAAAATGCCATTATGCACATTAAGTATCCATTTTTTGATCATTTAACCAAATTAAAACTAAGTGAGTTTCTAGTTCTCCAATCTATTGACTTAAATTAACTGAACCACAAAACAATCAAAGTAATGAATCATTTTAGTTATTTTTCTTTTAGTGTAATTTTTTAAAATGATTGAATACTAACCTAATTCACCCATATAAAAAAGATTGTCAAATAATTAATTCCTTACTAGTATTTAAGTTGTACCATGTCGTTAATGTACCAAATATAGAATAAAAGAAAATTTAAGGATAATAAAAATATAAAAAGCATGATGAAAATAATAAAGAAAAATAAATTTATATGACACTTTATGTCACTTGCAATTCATGGTAAATACAAAATTGATATCTAGAATTTATTTGTACCATGTAAACACAACAAATAAATAATAATAAAAATGAAAATGGAATTGAAAATAAAGAAGTATTAAAATAAAATACTTAACAAAATTAAATGATAGAACATATTTACAAGTAGAAGGTTTGAAAATATAAAGAGAAAAACAATTAAAATAAAAAACTTGTAAAGGATAGAAAACAATAGTTCATTTAGCATTGTCAAGTGTAGTAAAAAGTTGCTCAAAGCAGCCTACATGCTAAAAGTAGTTGAACAATCACTACTTCAATAGTTGCAATCACTTTCCCTTTTTCTTTAAATTCCTTTTCATCTTATATAGCATGGAATGGGTCCTTATTGCTCTTTCTTGATGTCAAGAATGGTTATTTCTATCATCCCTATAATAGTTTTATAGTATGGGTTGGGCTTCTTCATGTTCCATTGTTTTCTTCTTTACTTGAGGTGTCTATGTTACTAGTTGAGGCTCTGCTATCTGCCTCTCCTCTCAAAAACATTGAACGTACTTAAATTAGAATGTCACCCACCTTAAACTTAATTGTATTTATCCAAAACATTTCAATTCACCCTAAAACTAGAACAAAACATAAATCATCTAATAAAATAACTAAATGAAATTAACTAAAAACAATCATCAAATAATTACGAAGAAAATATCTAAATAATTAGTCCATAATGCCAAAATTTCAAATAAAATTGAAAATTTTGTTAAATTTTCAGCTAGTTTAGCTCCCAATAAGTGCTTTTAAAAAGTCTTTTAGTTGGAATCTTCTCTTAAACTTGATTAATTTTTTAAGCAATATAATTTCTTCCTTCTTCGTGTCAATCATAAAAAATGCCATTTAAAGAGTCATAATCTCTCATCTTGACGTTCTTCCTTACTTTTGCCTTTGTTTTTACATTCCTTGACGCCTTATCTCTTTACATGATAACTTCCTTCAAAGTACTAAAACAATTACCTATCTCGGGTCATTGTTAAGTATAAAGTAGTTTCATAATTTGAAAATAAGAATTCTTCATCTCTAACCTTAAGTGTTAGTTCACCCTCCTTAATAGTTATTATCACACATGTTGTCATATAGAAGGGTCTATCTATGATTAGGATTTTTTCCTCATCCTGTTCTATATCAGAATATAAAAATCTTCTCAGAAAAGGAACCTATCAATTTTAATCATAACAGTCTTTTTAACCCTTTAGCATTTTTTATTAGGTTATCAAGAAGATACATTTCTCTCTTAGCGGGTTTTAGTTCATCAAGTCCCAATATTTTTAGGATGGTATAAGACATTAAATTGATACTAGATCTTAAATTCTCTAACATCTAATTAATATATACACCACTAACAATTCGAGAAACATTAAAAGTCCTTGGGTCATCTAGCTTTGGAAGTATGGTTTCTTAGAGGATTTCGGTGTTGCCTTTATTTGATTTTGTCTTTAAAATTTTCTCCTTTGGGTCCTCCTTTTCTAGATCTTCTTTGTACCCCTATTAAGTATTAGCTTCTTCTATCTTGATTTTTTGAACTAATAATAGAGAGTAAGGAATTCCTAGTCAATATTTTCTTACTAATTTCCTTCCTTATGGCCTTGTTCCTCATGGTATCATCCAAATCCTCATCTCTTAATGAAATTTCCTTTATATATTCCCTAGGGTTGGACGTTGTATTGCTAAGGAAGGAACCTTGTATTCTCTTAGAATTTACTTGCTTCAATTGAACAATTTAAACTTTAGGTTTCCTAATCAGAACTACATAATTTTTTAATCAAAAAATAGTCACTTACATGAAGTCCCTCATCAACTCTTCTAGACTTGCCTACTTCTTTTTCTATAGGTTCATAAAATCCTAGCAAGGTTATCTTTGAGATTATTGATTACTTTAAGAGAAATTTCGCTAATTTTTCCACTCTGAATTATACCTCTTACTATAAGGATTATTTTCCCTTTAGAAGTTCCCCTTATAATAAACCCATTCTACTTTTTTCTAAATTGGGATTTCTAGCTTGGCATTATACTTTGATCTCCTTTTCCTACCAAATTCACAACTTTAGATGGTAAGTAAAAGTCAATCCTTCGAGAAAGCGATGTGTATTATAAAATCTACAACTACTAACTATTCTAAACTAAAAAGACCGTGTAAGTTCTTAAAACTTTATGTTCATTTACACAGCCATATACCCACTTATGTATGTGATTGTATAAGTCTGCAAAACACACCCGCCAAATGACAACAATCTCAAAAATTTTAGTATTTTACAAATTTAATCTTCAACAAAAGGATTCAAATCCAAAATATGGAGAAGGAACTGTAGTTTGGTAGGTGAGTGTGAAGAATAAATAAAAGATGGCGTCGGGGTGGTGGGGAAGAGAGGTAGTGGGTGAGCACAGCAAAGTAGCGACTGGAGGAAGTGCGAATGTGTGGTTACAACTGGAGGGTAAAGGGGTGGCACGGCGAAGGGGCGGCAGAAACAAAATGGCTAACAACTAACCAATTGAGAGAGAGTGAAGTTTGAAGAAGAAGGTAGGTAAAGAAAAGGGAATGGTTAATCTAGACTAAAATGACATTGTTTTACACATAGTTTAAATAGCACAAGCTCGAGTCCAAGTCCAACTGGAGGCTTAGAAAAATTATAACTTTGGGTCTGAGGCCTAGAGCCAACTGACCCAAGGTTAATGGTCAAGCCCGAGCCCAACTTAAGGTCTTATAAAATTACAAATTTTGGGTATAAGACTCGTTGACCTTAAACTGACCGAGGGTCTAAATGTCATCCCTAGACTTTACCCTCTCCTATAAAAACTATTATGGTTTGGGATAGATATCATGTAGCGCCCCTTTACCGTAGAGTATACACCGGGACGCCCGTAGGTCATACCGATACATACCCTACGATGAGGGTGCACTACGATACGA
>JANJEY010000007.1:44107499-44121557 GCA_024703695.1 Erythroxylum cataractarum
TTTATGGCTTATATCGGGTTACACAACGCAAGGAACTATGGCATACTCTCATGGGGCTGAATCTGGACCCGAATACTCCATGGTTACTTCTTGGTGATTTTAATTGTGTTTGTTTTTCCCATGAACGTCGGGGTAGCAACCCTCCTCCGCTTATCTACTGAAAGATCTCCAAGATTTTAGGATGACACTTGGGTTTGACGATGCTCCCTCTAAGGGAGAATTTTTGACACTTGGCAGAAAAATTAGTGGCTTGCCAAACTCGATCGTGCTATGATTAATCAGGCTTGGGGTACTCGAGAGTTGTCTTGTTTAGCTACATTCCTCCCCATGCAGGCAGACTCGGATCAGTGTCCATTGTTTCTTGATTTTCAGCGCCAATATTTCCATGGTAATAAGCAATTTAAATTCTTTAATATGTGGACTTCTCACCCCCTTTTTCAGGAGCTAATCGATGCTAAATGGCACATGAATGTTGCTGGTACAACACAATTAGCTCTTTGCACCAAATTGAAAGTACTCAAATGTCCCCTGAAAATGTTAAATATAGAAGAATTCGACCACATTACAACATGAGTGCAATCAGCTCAAGCAGATTTTCAACAGGCTTATCAAGTTTTACTTCAATTCCCTGCAAATGCCAAGCTACAGAATCAGGTGAATATGAAACGGAAGCACGTCAATTTTCTCCAAGATGTTGAACGCCTATTTTACCAACAAAAGGTGAAATGTTGAGACCTTATGGAGACTGATCGGAGCACTAGTTATTTCCACTCCATTGTTCGGAAAAAGACTAAGATGAATGTTATTACCCATCTCATTAACAATGATGGGTCGGAAACTTCTTCCATGCAAGAGGTCCATGAGTCTTCTTGAATATTTTATGAATCTATTTAGTGTTGATGGTAACTATAGGAGAGTTGATGATCAGGTTTTGGGCACTGGTGCCCTCCTTCCTGTGAGTGAACATGATCAGCTGGTTGTGCCTATCACTGAGATTGAAATAAAAATGGCCTTGTTTGACATTAGTGATCGAGTTGGGCAAGATGTTATTCAGGCAGTCCAGGAGTTCTTCTGGAATGGCAAGTTGCTCAAACAACTTAATCATTCCTTTCTCACTATTATTCTGAAAATGAACTCCTCCCCGAAGGTGACTAATTTCTGACACATTGTCTGTCTAAATGTTGTGTATAAAATCATTACAAAGATCCTAACGGTGAGACTTTCTTCAGTTGTGGGACAACTAGTAAATTATGCTCAAGCTGCATTCATTCCCTGCAGAAATATGTTAGACAATGTCTACCTCGCTCAAGAGCTTGTAAGGGCATATAGTCGGAAACGTGTATCCCCTCAGTGTATGTTGAAAATTGACATAACCAAAGCTTATGATACAGTCTCGTGGGGTTTCTTGGCTGATATGCTCCATGGATTTAAATTTTCTACCCGATTTATACATTGGATAATGGAATGTGTAACTTCAGCCTCCTTTTTCCTAATGATCAATGGTACTCTTCATGGAATGTTTAAAGGGCGGCGAGGACAAAGACAAGGGGACCCGATGTCTCCTCTCTCCTTTTTATTATGCTTAGAATATCTGTCTCGAGTGCTTAAGAAAAATACAGCCAGATCTTCCTTTCAGTTTCATTCGAAATATCAACAATTAGCTATTACACATTTAGCCTTCGCTGATGATCTCATGTTATTTTCTAGAGGAGATGCTCCTTCCATTCAGATCTTGTTAAATAGTCTACGGGAACTTAGTGCAGTAGCTGGACTAACAGCTAATAATGTTAAATCCAGTATATTTCTTGGAGGTGTTTAGGGTTGGGAAAGGGAATCCATCCTACAAGCCGTAGACTTTCCACTTGATGATTTTCCTGTACGCTATCTTGGGATCCCACTAGCTCCCATGAAAATTTCTGTTGCCCAATACTCGACATTAATTGAAGTGGTTGAATCGTGTCTTCACACCTAGAATGACAAAAGCTTATCCTATGTTGTTCGCTATGAACTTATCAATTCGGTTATTCAAGGAATACTCTCCTTTTGGTTTCAAGCTTTTCCTATTCCTACTGTCATTATGGACAAAATCACCTCATTATGCCGACTATTCCTATGAGGTGGTAAGCACTTTAGAGTAGCGTGGGATAGCATGTGCCTCCCTCGGGACGAGGGTGGTTTGGGTCTCAAGCAATGTAAGGTGTGCAATTCAGCCCTACTTTTGAAAGTTCTTTGGAACATTCATGCTGAAACAAATTCTTTAGGGGTTCGTTGGATCCATACCATCTAACTGAGAGGAGCTTCTATATGGGAATGGCAACCACATGCACGTGATTCTTCCCTTCTAAAAAAATTAGCCTCCATTCGTGATCAGTTGTTACAAAAACTAGGCAGCATACCCGTAGTTGTGGAGGTACTTCAGCGTCATTGCTTGCAGGGTACCCTGTCCTCCCAACAGATTTATGATCTTCTGCGCATTAAGCAACTGCGTAAGCCTTGGATGTCTTTTATTTGGAAGAGATATATTCCTCCCAAATATTCTTTTACTGCTTGGCTAAGTCTATGTAATCGTCTTTCCACTAAAGATCTTCTATTGTTCCTGGAGCTAGATCAGACTTGTATCTTATGTAGACAAGAACTCGAAACAATCAGCCATCTCTTTTTCCAATGTTCGTTCACAAAAGAGGTTTGACTATGTATCTGAAGGTGGCTGGGTATCACTAGAGAATTGTCTTCACTGCTACGAGCCATCAATTGGATTAGGCTGGAGTTTAAAGGAGCCCTTTTACGCTCCAAAGCTCTCGGGATAGGGCTTCTCAGCACTATCTACATTGTTTGGAAGATCAGGAATGTTGCACAAATGGATGGTGTTTCCTTCACCCCTCTAGACTTGGTTGCCAAAATTAAAACGGTGGTGTACAAAATCCTTTACAAGCTGTATCTAGTGGAGTTAATTAACTTTTAGCGGTATTCTTGTGGACGTTCCCCTATTGGCCCCGCCTCTTTTAATTGTTGGCTTTATTCCTTTGCTGCATCTCCGATGGAGTGTGGGGGCCTCCTCTTCCTCCTTATGACCTATGTAGTCTTTGGGCACGTATTTGAGTCGCATGTGTCATGCTACTCCTTTACATCTTTAGCTGGCGTCGTTGGCTTGCTGGGCATTTTACTGCTGTTCGGATTTATGAGTCGTTAATGCTGGTTATTGCTTTTGTTAGTTTTGATACCTTTTGTATTTTATGTATTTCATATAATACGGGGCCCTAGCCTCATTTTTTGGTGTAAGGGAATTTAGGCATTTCATTTGCACTATCTTTTGTATGTTTGGGGTATGCCCCAAATATTGATGTATATATCTTTTTGATAAATGTCATTTACATTTTATCAAAAGAAAATAAAGAGCTATCAGTATCAAAAAAGAGCTATCAGGAAGTGGATGTTGGAGAGCTTCTCTCACTAGGGATTTTCTTCCTAGGTTCATTCACGTTTCTGCTCTTTCACGATCCTTTCTGCTGGTATTCATCACGATTTTCTTCTGTGTGTTTTACACGATCCTCTCTTGGTGGTCTTTCCGCATTTGCTTGGGATTTATTCATGGTGGTTTTATTTTTACTATGCACAATCTACACTTGGTGTCGTGAAATTTCTGTAACATTTCTTGAGTGCTCCTTCGGTGTTCTTGTGTTTCTCCATAGTTCTACTGGTCCCTCCTTTGATTTCCGAGGGTGAACACTTAATGGCTGGTGCGCCACTGACTAGGGACTGCGGTGGTTCCCCCATTGCTAAAGGCCATCCATCGGCCTTCCCTTAAACAGATGGGCACGAAAAAATTTCGTGGGAGAGATATCACCTCTGAAGTTGTTTTAGGACTTCAATCTCCCTCCAAAACGACTGTTGATGTAGGTAATGTGGGTTCAGTCCCTAAACAGGACACTGCGTAGGCACCTTCTTCTTCTGAAGACTCAGGGGATGATGTAGCATCCACAGGAACTGAATCTTCTGATGCTGAAAATGAGGGGAGTGAGGAGAGTGAGGCTTCTTCCACCTCAAGCGGTTCTGGTAGCTCCAAACAGAACACTCCTCACCAGGTGCTCGATAAAACTCCCATCTCAAAACCTGCAGCTAAGAAAACCCCCAAGGCCACTTATGCTAGTCTGTTTAAGCCCAACCGAATGCTCATTAAAGGCCTTCAGTTGGTTCCAAAACAAGTTGATGAAGTTGTATGTATGACATTTGTTGATTATCGGCCCATTGAGGAAGCTTGGGGATATTGTTTGGTTGGTAGGTTTACGGGGTGGTTTCCAGGAATGAAAGCAGTGGAGGATATGATTGCGAAGTGGGGTGTTCAGTGCAAACTTCTTCCTCATGACCAAGGGTGGTTGGTCTATCGTTTTGACAGTGATGAGGATCGAACTAGCATCCTTATGGGTGGACCGTATATGCTTTATGGGAAAACATTGTTGCTGAAAACTTTGAACAGAGGATTTGCATTTAATAATGATGAATTTACCAAAATCCCCATTTGGATTAAATTACCGAATGTTCCCTTGGATTTTTGGCATGAAGAAGCACTATCAAAGCTTGGCTCCCGCATTGGTAAACCAATTTGTAAAGACAAAATAACTGGTCAACGGTCACGTATTAGCTATGTCCATTTATTGGTTGAGGTGGATCTTTTTAAGCCACCCGTATCAATTTTTCAAGTTCAATTGCCGGAGGGTCTTTCCTATACTCAATTGGTTATTTATGAAACTTTTCCACTGTTTTGTGAAACTTGTCATTGAGTGGGTCACCTACCTACAGATTCCACTCTATATGGGGGTCGTGTTAGAAAAAAAAAATTGCAACTCCTAATGTAGCACCAGTTAGCTCTGCTGTTGTTGATACTACTACGAGAGACTCTACTCAATCTCCAACTTCTGGTGGCCACCCTGCTGAAACCGTTACTCCTTTGGCACCTACCACTACTCAGCATACTGCTCCTCCAGAAGTGCGAGACCAGGGCACCCCGGCTATTGAGGTAGCTAGTTAGGCTGGCCAACCCCCTCAAGGTGCGGATTTGAGAAGTACGACAGAAATTCCAGATGCCTAGCCTACTTCTCAACCTCCTTTGCCAGATTCTATTCCACCTAGGCCTACTTCCAATGATCTCGATAATAGACCTGGTGACTCCTCTGAGGTGCCAGTTGCTTCTAGTGACCGTAAGCATGTCAAAGGGAGTAAGGATGTTGACAAACCTCCTGGTTCCTCTTTTGCCAAAGGCAATGCTATGCCTCCTCGAAACACTCATGGCAGATTCACTTCTAAAGCGAAGTATGTAGAGAGGCTGGACGGTTTTAATAATGATCGGTGGAATGACGGGAGGGGTGGCCCTTCCTCACTTTCGAAATGAATCTCCTCAGTTGGAATGTTCGAGGGCTGCATAAACCCTCGAGACAGCATAGTGTTTGCCTCTTAACACGGTAACACAATTGTCAATTTTTGGGTCTCTTGAAAACTAAGCTTGATGTTGGGGGATTGGCGACATTTATGTGTACTCGATTTGCCGGATGGCTTTATACCCATAATTTTGATCATATAATAGGGGGACGTATGGTTGTGGCTAAGGACTCCTTATATTATGACTGTCATGTATTATCTACAGGAGAGCAATTTATCCATTGTCGCCTTAGCAATACTATTACGAAGGAATGGTTTCTACTTACTTGCATTTATGCCTTATATCGGGTTACACAACGTAGGGAGTTATGGCATACTCTCATGGGGCTGAATGTGGACCCAAATACTCCATGGTTACTTCTTTGTGACTTTAATTGTGTTTGTTTTGCTCATGAACGTCAGGGTAATAACCCCCCCTCTGCCTATCTATTGAAAGACCTCCAAGATTTTAGGATGGCGCTTGGGTTTGATGATGCTCCCTCTAAGGGCAAATTTTTGACTTGGCAGAAAAATCAATGACTATCCAAACTCGATCGTGCTATGATTAATCAGGCTTGGGGTACTCGAGAGTTGTTCTATTTAGCTACGTTCCTCCCCATGCAGGCGGATTCGAATCATTGTCCATTGCATCTTGATTTTCAGCACCAACATGCACATGGTAACAAGCCATTTAAATTCTTTAACATGTGGCTTTCTCACCACCTTTTTCAGGAGCTTATCGATTCTTCTTGGCATATGAATGTTCCTGGTATAGCACAATTTGCTCTTTGCACCAAATTGGAAGCACTCAAACGTCCCTTGAAAATGTTAAATAAAGAAGCATTCGACCACATTACTACACGAGTACAATCAACTCAAGCAAATTTTCAACAGGCTTATCAAACTCTACTTTAATTCCCTGCAAATGTCGAACTGGAGAATCAGGTGAATATTAAAAGGAAGCATGTCAATTTTCTCCAGGATGTTGAACGCCTATTCTACCAACAAAAGGCGAAATGTCAGCACATTATGGAGGCTGATCGGAATACTAGTTATTTCCACTCCATTGTTCGGAAAAAGACTAAGATGAATGCTATCACCCATCTCATTAATAATGATAGATCGGAAACTTCTTCCATGCAAGAGGTTCATGAGCGTCTTCTTGAATATTTTACGAATCAATTGCGAGTTGTTCGACACTATAGGCGAGTTGATGATCAGGCATTGCGCACTGGTGCCTTACTTCCTGTAAGTGAACATGATCAGTTGGTTGCGCCTATCACTGAGTCTGAAATAAAAATAGCCTTGTTTGACACTGGTCATGATAAAGCCCCAGGGTCGGATGGTTATACTGCTGCTTTCTTCAAAAAACAGTGGCATCGAGTTGGGCAAGATGTTATTCAGGCAGTCCAGGAGTTCTTTCGGAATGGCAAGCTGCTCAAACAAATTAATCATACCTTCCTTACTCTTATTTCGAAAACGACCTCCTCCTCCAAGGTGACTGATTTCCGACCCATTGCTTGTCTAAATGTCGTGTATAAAATCATTACAAAGATCCTAGCGGCAAGACTCTGGTCAGTTATGGGACAGTTAGTAGATTCTACCCAAGCTGCATTTATTCCCGACAGAAATATGTTAGACAATGTCTACCTTGCCCAAGAAATATGTTAGACACTCAAACATAGTTCACCATCTTTGGAGTCCTGACAGGCATGCTCTCACTAGAACCCTTCTCAAAAGATCAAGGTCGGTCAGCGGTGCAACCCACGAGGGGATCCCGCCAGTCAGCTTCCTTGTGCCTTACAGGTTTACTCGCCCGTTGACTCGCACACATGTTAGATTCCTTGGTTCGTGTTTCAAGACGGGCCGAATGGGGAGCCCGCAAGCCGACCCCAGGAGCTCCCCGTGTGAGCTCCCAAAGGCGCGCGTTGTGTTCCACGATCGCAGGGCCAACATCTCCGCGGGTGTATCAAAGGCCCGGGCAAGGGACGCCCCTGTAACCCGCATCGGTCCACGCCCCGAGCTGATCGTCAAGGCAGCCCCCATTCACTTCCCTCCAAACAATTTCAAGCACTATTTGACTCTCTTTTCAAAGTCCTTTTCATCTTTCCCTTACGGTACTTGTTCGCTATCAGTCTCTCGCCCGTATTTAGCCTTGGACGAAATTTACTGCCCAATTTGGGCTGCATTCCTAAAAAACCCGACTCGCTGACAGCGCTTCATGGTGCGACAGGGTCCAGGCACCACGGGGTTCTCACCTTCTCTGGCGCCCCCTTCTAGGGGACTTGAGTTCGGTCCACCACTGAGGACGCTTATCCATACTACAATTCGAATACGAGGGGCATCTGATTCTCAAGCTGGGCTCTTCCCAGTTCGCTCGCTGTTACTAAGAGAATCCTTGTAAGTTTCTTTTCCTCTGCTTATTGATATGTTTAAACTCAATGGGTAGTCCCGCCTAAGTTGGGGTCGCAATCAAATTGTGTCAGGGCGCGAACTTACATTCTATCGTCACCTGATGCGCACGCACGACTCCTTCCGAGGGATCAGTATATTCATTGCCATTTATTCCATCGTCCCACCCAACAGGACTTTTTGGTGTCTTGTATTTATGGTCTTTATAGTGTGACGTAGCGCCGGGCTCTTTGGCATCGATTACATGAGTTGTGTATCGACCCTACTCCTCCTTGGTTGATCATGGCGGATTTTAATTGTATGTGTAAGGCCACTGAACGTCTTGGGTATAAGCCCACAACTGATTATTTTCTGAAGGATCTCTAGGAATTTCGGGTTTCTTTGGGTTTCGATGATGCCCCTTCATGAAGCAAGTTGTTTACTTAGCATAAGAATCAATTATGGGCTAAATTGGATAGGGTTCTTGTTAACGTGGAATGGAAACTGCGGGCCTGGTTTTGTTCCGCTCAATTTCTTGCTATGCGGTTTGATTCGGATCATTGCCCTTGCATTATCGACTTTGAGAGACACCTGGACCAGGGCAATCGTCTATTTAAATTTTTCAACCTTTGGCTTCAGCATCCTATGTTTTCGAGATTAACTCGCTTTACTTGGGTCACCCCTGCTTGTGGCACAACGCAATTTAATCTTGCTTCTAAATAGAAGGCTTTGAAATTTCCTTTAAAGCAGTTGAATTCTACGGCTTATGGGCACATCTCACAGAAATCGAAGGCCGCACAAGAGGACTTTCACAATGCTTATTAGCTCTCTCTCCTTAATCCTAATGATCATTCCTTGACTGTTATGCTGAATGTCAAACGACAGTAGGTCGCTTTTCTTCAAGAGGCTGAACGGCTGTTCTACCAACAAAAAGATAAAAGTACTCATCTGATGGAGGCTTATCGTAGCACCCGCTACTTCCATTCCTTAGTTTGCAAAAGAACCAGGTTTAACGAGATTACTTTTCTCCAGGATGATGGCTCATCCACCTCATTCCGAAGACTAAATCTCCTCCAAAAGTTACTAATTTTTGGCCCATTGCTTGTATGAATGTCACGTATAAGGTGATTTCTTAGATCCTCACGGAGCGTTTGAAGAGGGTTGTGGATAGCATTGTGGACCTTATCCAATCTGCTTTTATATCGAGGTGCAATATGTGGGATAACATCTTCCTTGCTCAGGAATTAGTTAGGGGATATAGTCGTAAGCGTATTTCACCAAGGTGCTTGATTAAAATCGATCTCTCCAAAACTTATGATATGATTTCCTGGACTTTTCTGCTGGACTTGTTGACTGGCTTCGGCTTCCCTGCTCGGTTTGTGTCTTGGGTTAAAGAGTGTGTCACCACGTCCTCCTTTTCGTTATCTATAAATGGTAACTTGCATGATTTTTATTTGTTGGTTTTGATTTTTAATTGGATCTAAGTGATTTTCACTACATACTTGATCTAACAAAGTTTCAATTTCTTGTTACAAAACAGTATTATTGAGTAAATAAAATTGAAAAGAATCAAGTTTAGTGATTAACTGATGTACTTTTTTGTATATATGAAGTATCATAGATAGGTGTTTTAAGAATAATATATTTTTTATTTAAAGTATTAATAGCTGGAGTTTTTAATGTAATATAATGTAAATATTGACAAAATAGGTGATATAACTTAAGAAAATTATTTCCAATAATAAACAATAATCCAGATTCTTGTTGATAGATTGAAGGAACTGCAAAAGTGTATTTTTCTATATTGATATTATTGTAGTAACTTACATACCAAATATATTTAAAACTTTCATCAACTATTCGTATTTGGAATGGTTTTTCTAATTTTTTCCACGTATTCAATAATTATTTAAAAGCGATACATAGAGTTGCTCCTGTATATATATAGGCATCAATTGTTTTATTCTGTATCACTACTTGTATGAAGGTAGTGATCGGATTCAGTTTTTGATTCTGATTTTTGGGATTCATAATAATAGAAAGAGGAAATAGTAAAATTAGTATCATAGTATGATTCTATGGGTTCTAGATTATGTTTTATTGCTGAATATAAAATATTTACTTTATTTTGATATTTTGAATTTTATTTTTGGGGACAATTATTTGTATAGTGACCTTCTTCTTTACAAATCCAACATCTACATGATTTCTTCTTTTGAGGGCAATATGTTTGTTTTGGTTGAAATTGCCTTGGCTTATATTTCCTATAATTTCTTCGTCTAAAATTCTGTTTATAAAAATAAGGATTTTTATTATCTTTGTTTAATTGAATATCGTTTCCACTTATATGGTATATGCAAGGGAATATGGTTGGAATGAATGGTAAAAGAACTGAGGGTCAACTTGGAAGCACCTATTGCCTTGTATTGTAATTACAAGGTAGCAATCAATATTGCATAAACATCCTGTTTATCATGAATGAACCAAGCATGTGGAGATCAATGGTCATTTCATCAAAGGAGAACCTAGAGGAAGGAAGATCCAAGCTTGGGTATACACCCTCAAGTCAGCAGACCATGGACACTCTCACTAAAGCTCTACCTAAAGCAAGGTTTGAAAGTTTGAAATCCAAGCTAGGTATGCTTGACATGCATAACCCACCTTAAGGGCGAGTGTGGAAATAAAAACTAAATTAGTGGGATTGTTATCCCACAATTTTAGGATTTACAACATTTGTTTTAGAAATTATTCAAATTAGAATAAAACTGTGATTAATTCACAGCCAACTGTTAAAGATTGTTTCCTTTGATTTAGGTAATCTGTTTTAATCCTGTTATTAGGGCTGTTGTTTATTTAGGCTATATATATGCCTTTTGCTGGTTGTAATTGTAAGTCAAGTACTCATGGAATAAATCAGAAAGCATTCCAAATTCTTCACAATCATATGCTGAATAAGGGCCTTCTGCACATTATAGGTTTAAGGTCTAAGATAATTTGTGCAGCATTTATCAATTTATAAAATAAACTTTCATGAACAGTAGTCAATAAAAAATCATCATCATACCTCCCACCCTGGTAAATAGGAATGATGTGGTCTGTATGCCATGCATTGGCCTCAAATGGATCAATTTATCAAGCCTGTACTTATTAAACAATTAAATTGTCAGGTATTAAATGAACTTCACATTTGGAAGCATAACAATGACTTAAAGTTTATCTAATAGCCAAGCCTATTATCGCCATGAAATTTGAAAGATTGCTTGATCAATATCCAAATTATATGTACAACATTCCATCCCCAAGTAGAAGTCAAGTTGCTCATGGACACATACATAGTTGGCACGTTAGGTTGCTAAAGCCATTTTTTAGAAAGCTGACACAATAACCAACTTAAAGAATTTAACCATGATATCAAGAGATAGTCATATAACAGTAAGCGAAGCTGAAATTAGCATTCATTTCCAACTTACAGTTTCTTCCAACTTGTCACTTTCTCAACGTATTCTGTTCACCTCTCCAGTGATAATGGTTTTATGGTCTTCACAAGCTGAGGACCGTCTAATTGGCAAATTGAACAGATGCCATGTTCTATTTGGAAAAGTTCCTGAGATCATGTATGGATTAATCGAATACCATCAACTCTGTGATTAGTAAATTATAGAAACACAAATTGGAGAAGAAGGCTCCTTTGAAGGCTCTCAACTGTAATTGCTTGTTCAGTATAGACACATATTTTTTATACCATTAAAACTTTTACTTCCAATGGATTGTATGATAGAATGGAAAACAAGGAACTAAGGATAAGATAAATAAAAGTGCAGTTAAATCTGAAATAGTTAATCTTAACAATAATTAAACAAAACGTTAACAAATTGCCCAAAAACTAAATTAAAAATGCTAGAGTTCAAGTAGACATCCTTCAGCTTCAATAGAAGTTCTAACCTTGCGAAGGAATGCACTACTGGTCCTTGAACGATATTCTTCATAGCAGCAAAGGCTACAGAAAAGATCCTCAAAATATTCTGGGGTCTTGGCATTGTCACTCCTCTGAAATTATTACTTTTAGCAGCAACTTAAGAATACCAAATTCCAAGACATGCAGAAAAATACCTTCAACATAAAGAAGTACAATAGTGAAAAGGTAAACAGAGTAATCCGGAAAATAGAAGAGAATGAAGGGCGTACTTCATCCAAGATCAATGAAAATATAAACAGAATTGTGCAGAAGATTGCTTCTTAGGACCTACATTATTGCTTTTTGATATAAGTTCCAGAGTGGTTCATTCATAAGCGTCCAGCCCTGAGTGTATTGCTTTTCCTTTTTGCCAAAGCCACCATGTAGATTTACCAATTTCCAAACTTCATTTTTTGGCAAAGGATGGCTGATATTATACAAAGGAGTGGTACGCCTCTTGCTTCCACCGTTCAACATTCCCTATGATAAAGCAAGTAGAGCTTGTATCACAGCAGTTCATAAGTAACATATTACAAGATTAACATTTTTTGTCACTGATCAAAGATGAGGAGTTCAAATATCAATCAAAAACTTTTACATAGACACCTACTCCAGCATTGTGGTTAATACTTTCATTCAAGTATTGCAACTCAATGGATAAAGAAAGCTGCAATGTCTTTCCACGTAATTTCCTTTTCTCAATAGGCCTTAGTTTATCCCACTCACTGACAAAAGTGAGAATAGCAAGTCTATAGTCTGGGTTGCCCTTGAAAATTGTGTAAACAGTCACTTTGTTTGGTATCATTCCCTGTATGAAAACAAAGCGACTCCAGTTACTCTGGTTGAAAATTCTCAAACAGCGGCTGTGGTCATAAATTCATCCCAGGAATGCATGAGTAGAGAGGCATCCTTCCAGTATATTGACTCACCTGCACAGTAAAGAAGCATGGTCACAACAATTGACTTCCATTAGTTTGCTCTTACATCTCATCAACACTTAAGAGGAACTATTGCTGTCTTCTAACAACCTTGACGGAGAATATATTACCTATGTCAAGTTTTCTTACAATTGCATGTTGCAATCACTAGAAAGATACGAGAATTTGTTTGACAACAACATAACAATTCATTCAACTGCTATAGTATATTCATGAACTCACAAGAATGCCATGATCATTTTATAAACAGAATTGAATGAGGAATGATTGAATGGCAAGAAGATAGCAGCTATAAGCAAACTTCAACTTCATGAACTATAAGCACTTCATCAGACAGTATACTGCTAGAACCTCACTAATTCAGTTAGATGGCAGCATCAACTAAACTGGATATCTTAATTATCTCACAATTTCACTTTTTCAGTGAACAGCTCTACATAAAACGTAGATGAGCGGGGCTGGATGAACATAAAAGGAATCAATCAATTTTGAAAACCAAATCAGAAGTTATCATTAATGTCTTCGTATAACAAAATCATTAATTGTTTGTTTGCAAGTGTTTGAACTGAGCTACAGTTAGCCCGAGACAAATCCTGCAGTTATATAACATTAAGCCGGAAAGTAAAGATGGCTCAATCAGAAAGCAGATATCATTGTCAAGTTTTACTACACATACCTCAAAGTGCAGAAAATTCAACTGGTTAGAGCAATGTCCCTCAGCTTCATTTTGCTCACAAGACCAAATATTCACTGATGTCTGCGTGTAAGATTGTTTTTCCTGCAATCTCAAAGTTATAAGAACCATATTTTCACATTTTCCTCATTTTGGGAACATTAGAGCTAAATCCTACACTCATGCTTTCCTTGCTTCTGGTTCCATTACCTTGTTAGAAGAATAAAATCTATTGAGACTTGCACTCTTACTTCCTAGATATTATATCTTTCTAGGTCCCATTTTTGTGGAAAACTTTTGCCTACCTGTGGATCATGAACCAAACTAGCAGGTTTGTCAAATGAGATTTGATTATTCAATCCACACATAGAAAAATATTCAGAAAATGTAAGGATTACAGGATCACTAGGTCCAGAGAGAAACCAAAAGAAGAAAAAAATTCCCGATGTATACCACATGATGATTGTCAGTTCGACATATGATGCCGCCACAACTAGGCTCCTCTTCAGATTTACCAGTAAACTTCTTAGCCACTTCATCACGAATTGGTGAAGGCTGTATATCATCTGCTGAGCCTGTGAACGGCAACATATGAAGATCTTCAGCGGAGAGTGATACGTTTACGGAAGAAAATAAGGTATGTTATTTATATATAAAGCTATAGTCTCGTAGAATAACCACAAGAACTA
>JANJEY010000007.1:44343513-44353691 GCA_024703695.1 Erythroxylum cataractarum
GCTCTATGTAGCTAGCACTTCATGCTTAACCCTCTCTGTAAAAGTTACAGAGTTCTCTCAACTCATTCGGTGGATACTGTTAGAGGCCGGACACTTGTGCGGCTACGGTGGTTGAGACGAATCGGTTTCGGAAACGGTTCGAGGGATGCATCAAGACAAAGATCGAGCTTCAAATAAGGTACGAATTAAATTCCGCTTTATTTTGATTCATGTTAATCATTTTATAGAATTAAATAGATCTTGGTTTTCGGGAAATCAAAAGTCACGAAAAAGTTTCGTGATTATTCCGCTGCGGTCGAATCAGATCCCGACCCGATTTCCCAACATTAAGAACTAAGAGAACCAGTGAGCAAGACAATACACATACGATATGTATTTAATCTAGATAAATATCTTTTCTACACTTTCCAATCCCTAATGTGAAGATGGTAATCTTAATTTTCACTTTGGATTAGCAAAACTAAACATCAAATTATACTAATATAGCTATAAATTAAATCAATAAATTTCTAGTTGACACCCTATAGATCAATCAATTCAATCATAAAAAGTAATTCTGAAGACGCTTAATATTCATCAATGTAATAAACTTTATTCAGAAAATCTCACACATACTAGGTGATAACGTGGTTCCCTTCAACCAAAAAGAAGAATTTAGCTACTCATAATAAAGGCAAAACCTAACAAAAGAGTAGCAAAACATGTCATCTCCTTATCTGGTCTTTTTTAGAAAATACAAAAACTCTAACCCAAAAGCAGAAAAAACAGCAGCAACAACCAAGAAATGCAAAAGACGATGTATCTGGATGTCCTGCCTCTTCTCTCTTATCGTTATCTTTATCATATACACTCCCCACATAATCAGGCAGTAGATCCCCACCTAAAAGATAATAACTTGATTTCCTAAATAATAAAAATCCTAAGTGTATCGAATCTGTATTTAAATCAGATTCTACAGATAAATTTTCACTTTACACGTGCCCACACTTAGTCAAAAACTTTTGTACCAGGTGAGAATTCAAATTGTCTTTGCTTACTTTTCATCTTTTTGATTCAAATTAATCTCCTATGTGTTGAAAACCATATGAGAATAAGTAAGAATTAATTTCATTAATTTTAAATAAAAATTTCAACATGTTAAAGAGATTTATATCCAAAGTTAGCACAAAATAATCTTTTGCTCATCCTTGACAAAGTATATTTACAATCAATTGGTCAACTAATCAACTTCCTTTATTCCAAGTCTCACAACAATAAATAGTGCACACTTCAAGAGTAAAAAAAATTGTAACTAATGGATATCCCAGAGTTAACCATTCAAGTAATATAAAGAAAGTCAATTTAAAGCAATCATATTTCAAAAACTAGCACATAATTGTAGCAAACTCTCACGGATTGGATTTCACTCAAATCACTAAAGTGTTTGTTGGTTCAGTATTTCACTCAAATTCTTCTAATGCAAATATTCTACCACATGCTTACTTTTTCACCAACTTTTCACCACTTGAAATACAAGCATGTACAAATCAAAAGGACATTATTCAAGGTTATATTGGGCTATAGGTAAAAGTAAGGATTGATAAATGGAAAAGGGTAAAAATCATAAACATTAGCAAAGCACCTAATCACTTTTGGGGACACAATTCAATCACAAAGGAGTCAACAATGTTGTTCTGTGGAGATAGATTACTTCGTAACTTGTGTTCACTGCTGTATTGTTATTTTTCTTTTTTTTAATCAATGTATTGATATTTAAAGATAGTAGTATAATGCATAATTCAAATCTAAATATCTTCAATTTCCTTTCATCTTTTTCTTTTCCTTGCTTTCCGTATCTCTCCAAATAAGTTTGACATAAATTGTGGTTAGAATGCCCACTTACATGGGGGAAGATATGAGAGGTTTTAGTTGTTTATTGTGAGTTTATCAAGAAAAAGAGTTCAACTCAAAAATTTTAACAAAGGATATTGAATTAGGTTGGCTTTTTAAGCTAAAGGGTTAAAACAAAGATGACCTTTATCATTTTTGTGCAAGCATGTATAGATGTGGTCTCAAGTCGATTCCAAGCAAGTTCTAGAGACAAATTCACCTTAGAAGATAATCACACATCAAAGAAATACAGATTGATATAGATGTTTTGTTGGACCCCAATCTTTTAGTAGAATTTTGAAATATTAAATGAAATTAAATTGGTGTTTTTGAGTATGTATATATTGTGGGTGTTTTAGAGTTAAATGAAATAGATGTGAAAAGAAGTGGATTTTGGTTTTTGATGACTTAAAATTTTTGAATAAATTTGTGTGTGTAAGGGTACCATGAAAATTATAGTGAATAATTTGATTAGAATGGAAGTTGAAAAGCAAAAAAATGATTAGTGAAAGTGTTAAATTTTAGGGAATTGCAAGTCTGACTTTTTGGGATGAATAATAACAGAGAGTTGACTTTTTGATATTAAATCTTTGTGAATTTTTCTGAGTTGATTTAGGCAGAATTTGATAAAATAATCTTCATGAAAGTTGTAGCTTCTGTTGATAGCTTTTTATCTTTATGAAGTATAACATTTTTCGATATCGGGATTGAAAGTTATGATCTTTCAAAGTTAAGGTTATTTTGCTTTGTTTTTAAAAAAGCTATTAAGGGCAAGTTTGTATGTATTGTGTTTTGAGGCAAATTTTGTACTGATGTGGTTTGAATTGGATTAAGTAGCCTTATTGAAAGTTGTAGAGGAAGTTTATAGGTTTTCAATTATGTATAATATGCTATTTTTTATTGTGGAAATTGAAAGATGTGAAATTGTGAAGTTGGATGTGGTTTAGGGTGAATGTTTAGGGGCAGAAGCTTTTATTGAAAAATTGACTTAGTTAGAAGTTGAAATTACCTTTAAATGCTTCATAAAAGTTTTAGATTATGCTTTGATCTTTCCATTGATGTAAAGTATGAAAATTTTGGACAATAGAATAGGAAGTTATGATTTTTAGAATTTCTGTTACTGTTTGGGATGATCATTAGTGGACAGAAACTTTGAAGTAGTTTTTGACTTCTTTAGAGGTCAAATTGATTTTTCTATCCTTCATGAAAGTTGTAGGTTGCATTTTGATCTTCTCATTGATATAAATTATGACATTTTTGGACCTTGGAGTTGAAAGATAGAAATATTAGAAGCTGTGTTATTGTTTAGGGTGACATTAAATGGGGACAGAAATTTTGAGTGGGATTTTTACCCCATTAGAGAAGGATTTGGTTTCTAAATTCTTCATGGACATTGTAGAGCTTCCTTTTAGCTTTCTTTTTATACCAAGTTTGTAAATTTTGGACTCTTGAGTCAAAAGTTACGTATTTTGGAAGTTAGGAGTTTTTGAAAAAAAGAGAGGGGATTTTGGCGTCCTCGTGAGTGCGAGCGCCTCGCGAGGCGACGACCTTGCAAGGGTCAAGCCCTAGTGATCGCGAGCGGCTGCGCTTTGGCCAGTGCGAACGCACTCGCCAGTGCGAGCTGCCCTTTTTGCCATGCCCGACCCGACCTGACTCGACCCGACCCAATCTGACCCTCTTTCACTCTTTTGCTTATAACTTTTCCGTCCGATATCCGACTGACTTGATTTTTAAAGCGTTAGATTCCTAAGACATCCCTCTACCTCTTCATGAAAAATTTGTGGATTTTTGAGATTAAATTGAAGAAGTTTGATTGAATAAAATTGAGTTAAAAATTTTCTAAACATGGTTCAGTATTTTGGTAAATTCTAAATATGTAGAGATCCAATTGAGTTGATTATTGTTTCTAAATAAACTAGATACATGGAATTACAAGTTATCTGAAGGGAATGAATTTTAATTCGGACTCTAGGACCTTCAATTTCTGAATTGAATTTGGGTTTCATGTTCAGTCTTGGATTAGTAAGAGCTAAAAATATTTTGGCAATAACTTTTGTTCTAGTCATCCGAATGTGGTGATTCTTGATTTTGATTAAACTAGAAAGATAGGGAAACAAATGTTCTGATAAACTTGAGTTTCAATTTAGTCTCTAAGAATATCAATTTTTGGATGGAAGTAAATCGCTGGAAAATATTTTAGCATAAGAATGGTCTGAAAATGTTTGAAGTATAACTTTTGGAGTATTGAACCAAATTGAATGATTTTGGTGTCATTATAAAATTGAGACTATAAAGAACATTTCTCTAGAAGGAAAATTTAGCAAATTCCTTCAATTTGATGATTAGAAAAATGTACTAAGTTAATCATGGTTAAATGATATTTTGAGTTTTTGATTTATTTTATGATTTTGAGAAATTAATTAGCATGTTAATGTGAGTAATTAACATATTAATATAAGTAAGGTCATATGACATAGGTTGATTGGATTAAATTGAATTAAAGTATTAAAATGCATAAGGGGCAAAATTGGAAGAATAGTTAAGCTTTTAAGTTACAAAGCTTATAAGGAAGGGCAAATGAGTCATTACTCGTTCATTAATGGCAAGTTGGTAAATAAGGAGTGTGGGCTTTTGTATAAGAAGAAGAGAAGCACGAAATTGAAGAAAAGAAAAGAACAAAAGGAAAGAAGAAATGAGAAGAGTGTGTTTCGGATGGAGAAGAACATAAAAGAAGAAAAAAGGGTTAGGGTTTGATTTTTCTAAGTTTTTAAGAGGGTTTTTGAAGTTGATTCAAGACGGAAAAATGAAGAGGAGCATAAGAGCTTTAATTCAAGCCAAGAAACCTCTCTTTTGGTGAAGATTAAGGTAAAATTGGAATTTTGATTTGTTGAATTTTGACAAGATTTTGGTTTAAATAGCTTGATAAAAGTATGGGTTTAAGTTTACTAAGGTTAATTTTGGTGATTATATGTTATGAATTGCTCAATTTTTGGATTTTATAAATTAGGGAATTTTTCCTTGGATGAAGGAAATTAAGAGAGGCAATGGAGAAAGAGAGGCTTTGAACAAGTTTCAATCAAGGATATGAGGTGGGCACCATGTTTATAATTTGAATTATAAGCCATCTATATGTTTTCGAAAAATCAAGAAGATGAAATATTTTCAAAAAGAAAAAAAATCAAGAAAATAAAGTGTTTTCAGATTCATGGTTTTGAATGATTTAAGACATTGCAATAATTGTTGAATTCATTGTGTTTGAATAATTTGATAATTGCTATAATTGTTGCATTCTTTGAACGATTGAGAAAGTGCTATGTGAATTTGGTTGAAATTGTGAATTTGTGAATGGAATTGTGTTTGAAATATATCATGCGCATGAAAATTAAGTTTTTGAAAGGTGCCTTTGGGCAGTCCGATTTCATGTGTGAAATGTTTTGTTATGTGAGCTCCGCAAGGATTCCCATAAGTTTACGGCTACACAGGACCGCTACGTAAAAATGTGTAGTATGTTCTATTTCTGGACCGACCTAAACCATTCTGATATGTTTATGTGCTCTTGTTTTGTTTCTAAGTGTGATGCATCTATGTTTTAAAAATTGTTCATGAATTTCTTTGATAAATTGAGAAATTTTGAAAAACAAGCATTTGATGAATTTCTACTATGAAATTTCTATAAACTGGCAATAAGTTTTTGAAAATAATTTTTGCTTATTTTTCGGTTATAAACATGTTATCCACGGGCTGTAAAGCTGACCCCCCTTTCATCCCCATCTCCAGGTAATGAGCAGGAGATCGGATGAAAGAAAGTGAAGGCTACCGTTTGTTTCTGTATATGATGTGTTTTAAGGTAGATTGCTATAAGAATAAGATTTGAGACTTTTGTTGAGAAATTATTGGGTCTTGTATCTTGTGTATTTTGGATTTTGGTATTTATATTGTATATGGCTTGGAAATGCCATTAATATGTTGTAAGCATTTATCTCATATTGGAAATGAGTTATGAAATTGATATGGACTTGAATTATGAATTTGTGTATGAGATATAGATTTATATATGGAATAGAAAAATGAGTTATGGATTTGTGTATAGATTTTGAGGCGCGTATATGACTTAGATATTGAAGTATTATGTGTATATGAATGTGATAGATTGCGTTTGGATTCCGTAAAGAAGGTCCGATGATTGTGATGATGGATCTGAATTATTGAAGTGCTCATTACGTATAAATTGATGGTTATGATTCACATATGAAGCATAAAATGAATTGAGGTTATGGAATTGATGATTTCCAAATGGGGAAACTGAATTGTTTTGAATGATGAAAAAAAAATTTATACCGATTTGGATTTGGGTTTAGACTCAATTGTCTAAGCGGATTAAGGTAGATTGGATCATATTTATAGTTTTCTAACAAGTATGTTTGTTTTCTTTTAAAGTATGTGTTTTTGGATGTCAGAATTTGACCTTAAGTTTGATTATAGCCTTTCAATTCTTTTGGTTCCGCACGCACTTTCGATTCCTTCGGTTTTTGATCCGATTTGATTTTTTTGGTTTTCGCTCACTTTGACTTACGCTTTTGATTCCGTCCGTTCATTCATTTCACCGTTTGGCCCACTTTCGCTTTATGATTCGTTCTTTCGTTTCCACCACTTTATTTTTCGATTTATGTTTTCGAGGTTGGGTTCTAAAAATGGGTCCTAACAACGATTTTGTATTCTTTTCTGCCAAAAGACAAAAAAATCTCTATAAGATTGATTCAGATGATTTGAAAAGTCAAAATATTTCATGTTTTATATCAACAGATGAGGAAAAACTAATTTGGCATTAAACAAACTAGGTCATGTTAGCTTTAAACATATTTTCAAGTTGGTTAGACATGATTTGGTAAAAGGGTTACCAAAAATAAGTTTTAACAAAGATTTCTTTTTTAGAGTTGTCAGAAAGGAAAACAAGTTAAAACATCTTTTTCTTCTAAAAATGTTGTAACTTCATCTAAACCTCTAGAGTTGTTACATATAGATTTGTTTGGTCCAACTAGAACATTAAGTCTTGGCCGAAACAAGTATGGTCTCATAATTATTGATGACTTCACTAGATTTTGTTGGATATTATTTTTATTACATAAAGATGAATCTCTTAAGTGTTTTAAAGTTCTTTCCAAAAATTACAAAATGAAAAAGGAATTCTATTGCTGGAATTAGGAGTGATCTTGGTGGAGAATTTGAAAATGAAAAATTCAGAATGTTTTGTGAAGAGAATGGAATTTTTCATAATTTCTCTGTTCCTAGAACTTCACAACAAAATGGAGATATTGAAAGAAAGAATAGGACGATTCAGGAAATGGCAAGGATTATGCTATGTGAAATGAATTTTCCTAAGTATTCATGGGTAGAAACTGTGAACATAGCTTATTATACTCAAAATAGATTATTTTTGCAACCTATTGTAAATAAAACTCCATATGAGTTATGGAAAGAAAAAAAAAGTCAAATATTTCTTACTTCTATCCTTTCGATTGCAAGTGCACTATATTGAATACAAAAGAAAAATTGGATAAATTTGATTTTAAGATCAATTCAAGAATTTTCTAGGATATTCGATGTCTTATAAAGTTTATAGAGTTTATAATCTTGTTTCTAAATCTATTCAAGAATCCATGCATGTTAATTTTGATGATGATTCTCATCCAGATAGAAGAGACGATTATGATGATGAAACTCTATCTGCTCCCTTAGTTGATAAACTAGACATGCCACCACTAGTTGATCCACCTGATAAGGTAGAGGATATTCCTGAAAACTTTAGTCTTAGGAAAGACTGTAAGTATAAATCCTCTCACCTAGAAAATCTAATTATAGGAGAAACTTCAGAAGGTGTGAGAACTAGGTCTAAATTTAGAAGAGAGGCAAATGTAGCTTTAGTTTCTGAATTAGAACCTAAGAAAATTGATGAAGTTTTTCAAGATGAAGCTTGGATTTTAGCCGTGCAAGAGGAGTTAAATCAATTTATTAGGAACAAAGTTTGGTCTTTAGTTCCTAGGCCACCTAATAAGTCTATCATAGGAACTAGATGGGTATTCAATAATAAACTAGATGAATCAGGTAGAGTAAATCGCAACAAAGCTAGATTAATAGCTAAAGGCTACAATCAACAAGAAGGAAAAGACTATAATGAAACCTATACTCCTGTAGCTAGACTATAAGCTATTAGGATTTTGCTTATATATGTTGTTTGTCATGATATAAAACTATTTCAAATGGATGTGAAAGGTGCTTTTTTGAATGGTTTTATAGATGAAGAGTTTTATGTAAAGTAACCTCCTAGTACTAATAAACCAGATCATGTCAATAGACTTTATAAAGCTTTGTATGGATTAAAACAAGCACCTCGTGTTTAGTATGATCATCTAAGTTCATTTTTTATTGAAAATGACTTTATTAGAGAACAAGTAGATAAGATTCTATTTAGAAAATGTATCAAAAATGATTTCATTATAGTACAGATATATGTAGATGACATTATTTTTAATGCAACTTCTAAGAAGCTATGTTCCAGTTTCGAAAATCTTATGAAAAGTGAATTTGAAAAGAGTATGATGGGTGATTTGAAATTCTTTCTTGGTTTACAAATTAAACAAACCGAAGAAAATATTTTATTCATCAACAGAAATATATCAAAGAAATGTTAGTCAAATATAAAATGGATAAGGTTAAACCTATGTCAACTCCTATGCATTCTTCAATTCTATTATCTAAGGATGAAGGAGGTAAGAAGGTTGATCCTTTTTAGAGGAATTATTGGTTCTTTACTTAACTGCAAGAAGACATGATATATTGTTTAGTATTTATTTATGTGCAAGATTTCAAGTAGATCCTAAAGAATCTCATTACATTGTTATTAAAAGAATATTGAGATATTTGACAGGTTCTACTGATCTTTGTTTAATGTATGAGAAAGGTAAAGTTTTCAGGTTAATTGGCTACCGTGATGCTGATTATGCTAGAGATAGAATTGATAGAAAGAGTACAAGTGGAGGCTATCACTTTCTTGGTCATAATCTTATTTCTTAGTCAAGCAAGAGGCAAAGTTAAATTTCTCTATCTACTATAAAAGCTGAATATATGCCAGCTACAAGTTGTTGTTCATAGACGTTATGGATTAAGTATCAGTTGGAAGATTACTCCATACAAGAAGATCAATTTCTTTTCTTCTGTGACAACACAAAAGCTACCAATTTATCAAAGAATCCAATACAACACTTGAGGGCAAAGCATATTGAAGTTAGACATCATTTTAAATGAGACTATGTACAGATAGGCATCATCAGTCTACAATTTGTTGAGACAAATCAACAATAGATGGATATCTTCACTAAACCTTTGTGTGAAGATAGATTCAAGGAAATCAGACGGAACTTAAATATGGTAATGTTTAATGACCATTTGTCTGACACGTCATGACCTAGATGACTGATACAAGAAAAAGATAAAAAGTGGTAAGTTTTTAAGTAAATGGTAACGTTAAGTTATGAATGGTAACTTTTCAAGAGTAGGTATAAAAAGGAAATCTTCTCAAGATTCTAAAATACCTTCTACTCCAGAATTTTCTTGAAATGTTTTGAAACCAACTTGTTTAGTGCTCTCAACTAAGATGATTCGATACTTTGTTCTAAGCTTCAAGTTTTTTTCATCTCATATTCTTACTTTTAGAGACTAACATCACTACTTTAAGTGAAATATTTTGTCTGTTTTAGTTTTTATTTATTACAGATCACAAATGGAGCAATCACTTATCTATGGGAGACATGTTGATTTCAAATCACTAAAGGAAAATCAGATGAACATTGAACCAGAGATTGAAGTAGTTGGATGGAAAAACTTCTTCAAATTTCTTGAAAAGGTCTATTGAATGAGATATATGAGTCTTAGAAGAATGCAAAGGCGGTATACGACACCTTAGTATCAACGGTAGATGGATTGTCAGTTATCGTGATGCAAGATACTATCAAAAGGGTCAATGGGTGTCCTAGTATTGGAGTAAAGCTATTTAATAATACAAAATAGATTACTCAAGGTCGTATAGATAGAATGCACATCAATCGACAACTATATGGAAGTAGTGATCCAGAAGTTAAGAAGGCAGTAACCCTTATTCCAAAGGCTAGGGTTCTACATTCATTGCTTCTTTACTGTGTTCTACCAAGATTAAGCTCAAAGGATGTTGTGATAATGAAAGATGAACATTGACTGTATCACCTACTGAATCATCAACCTATTAATCTTCTGTACTTGATTTTAAAATACATGAT
>JANJEY010000007.1:44693832-44704759 GCA_024703695.1 Erythroxylum cataractarum
CTTGAACAAGTCGACTTATCGGTACCGAACAAGTGTAAGTCGACTTACACATGGTACAAGTCGACTTATCACTTACACATCCATCATCCATTTGGATATATTTTCTTGTGTATTTCTATTTTTATTGATGTATAGAATTGTAATAGTTGTCGAGATAGGATTTATGAATGTTCAGGATTGTCTAAACTTACCTTCAGGTTATTTTTATCTTTGATTTAAAATCTAATTTTTATGTGAATTGGATTCATTGTGATTGATTTCTTCATTTTCATAAACCAGTAATAGACTGAGAGGATGAACTGATGAAAAATAATTAAATTGGGATAATGAGAGTTAGGTAATTTAAAAAGAACGACAAATATCTCGATGAACTCTCTCTAGGAGAGATCTCACATAGATTCCGGTAGTCTAATAGAAAACTTCAGATCTAATTAGAGTTTAGATAAATTAAAAAGAACGACAAATATCTCGATGAACTCTCTCTAGGAGAGATCTCACATAGATTCCAGTAGTCTAATAGAAAACTTCAGATCTAATTAGAGTTTAGATAAATTATGAATTGAGAAATTGCAACTTTCTATAATCTGATTAGGGTTTATAATTTATGGTTTTTAGTTATAACTTAACAGAGAATAGCCAACCCTAGGATAGTTTAGGACCAATAATCCGACCTTTCATAATTAATTAGGTTAGTGTTGAAGATAGGTAAAAAAAGTTCCCCTTTCTCTTAATTGGTAGTTCCTTAGGTTGATTTTTAGTGTATGCATTGTAATTTGCTTATTTGTTAATATTTCGTGATTTATTCTTGAGTTAAATTGGTTGATTGATTGTATTGCGTTATTATTTTAGCTTATTTATAGTTGAATTTTTACAATTTGTTTCAACCTTAGAGTTTGGGATACTCATTACTATTCATTAAAAAGACTAACTTAATCAAAGTATATATTTTTTTACATTTGTTACTTGTTAGAAATTAATTTTCTATTTATTTTATTTATAAGGTTACTTTTATTGTCTTACAGTTGGTTAGTAGGACCAATTTGGAAGTGATGTTCCAGAATTGCAAAGGTCTGTAATTCGAATTATGATTTAATGTGCAAGTGCAATAGGATGTGAAATAAGTTAAAACACTTTTAAGTTCATCAATTACAAGAAAATGAATAGATTGGAACATAAAAGATTGAACGATTTAGTTTTTGTTTGATACAATTTAAAACTTCGAGAAAAGTATATTATTATCATTATTAAATTGAATATAATTTTTTCTAATTTCTTAATAATTTAATTTAATTTTTTTGCTAGAACTTTTAATAGAACAAGTGGTTTTATATATTCAATTTTCCTTAACTATATTAATCTTTTAGCATATTGGGTTTTTGAGAAACTAAGTTTGATAGATGAGAGTTACTTGATTTGATAGATGAGAATGACTTAGAAGATCATCCTATATGAGAAACTATTAACATGTCATTTAGTGGAATGAATTTGAATGGTAATGATGATGAGGCTCCTTCCAGTGATAAGGATTTGTACCAAATGAGAATTAGGGTTAATGAGATTTGAGCAGATATTCGATTAAATGAAGCTCTAAGGTTTTCATTTCTTCTATTCTTTTAATTTCACTTATATTTGATGCATATGTTAAATTATATATGTGCAATATAAATATTAAACTTTGACTGTAAATATTGTTGTTTCAAGTTTGCTTTTTATTGAATGTGTTCTTTAACAAAAAAATTTATTGCAATAGCTACGAAGTCATAGAACTTTATCATTCTTTATATTTGATGTTTTGATGTAATTATTCTTTTTATATGATAAAATTGTAACATTTTAAGTATTGTATTTTATCTTTAGTTTTTTATTTGTATAATGATTAAAGATCTTTTTTAGATATCAATTGCAACCTAAGTATGGCTTTTAGTGATTTGTCTTTCAAAGTATTTAGGATTAATTTCATAGGATTCCCTTAGTGTTTGACAAACTGTCATTTATTTTTTAAAACTATCAAACGTTTTAGTTAATATATCTTTTGTTGCACCTACCATCAAGTTGTTGTTAAGAATCCTATTTATAAATGCAAAAACGATATCGTTTGAAGTTTTGAAAGTTTAGGTGACATATTCTTTCCATGTAGCAGTAACATCGTATGGGTCAAATGTGCCACATAAACTCCCAAAACTTTTAAAAAAATCATTTTTGCATGTGTAAGTGAAATTTTTAATGGTAACTTTATGATATAGGGAATGGATGATTTATCAACTAAAACATGAAGGTGGTATTTGATAGTTTTAAAATAAGGAACTAATGTGATAGTTTTCTGAAATCCAGGAGGTCCTACAAATTTAAACCTAATTATTTATTTAATCATTTTCCTCACATTTCATGCATAGAGAAAGTTTTAGATACTTTTATGATCGTCATGAATGAGTCCATTGTCCTTTATCTGATACCATCTATAGGTCACTTGAAATCTATGGTGGAATATGGCAAACTCTTACTTACTCACTAACCCTATCTCATTAATAACATATTAGTCTTAACCCTTCCATACAATGTTGGTGCCACTGCCTTTTACATTGCCACCATGTCTACCACCTACCCTTCTATCAAATTCTACCATTTGCCCACCATCACACTCGCTTCCACCACTGCAACAAATCACGAAACCCTTATCTTTAAGGTTATTCACCTGAGCATCCCCAACGTACACCAAGCTTTATTTTCCTTGTCTCAAAGCTACACTATTGATGCTATTGTATGGACTTCTTCTGTGTGATTACTCTTTCTATGAAGAACGAACTGAGCATTTTTGTATGCCTTCTTTTACTTTTAGTGTTGGTACTCTTTGTTTCTTTATGTATCTACCTATACTCCCCCCTAAAAATCTTAGGAAGTTTTAGAGATCTCAGCACTTTCCTTTATGTCCCTAGTAGACCTCAAATTATTTTCTATCATGCCAAAACCAATTTTTGATTGTGAAGATAGAGCTATAAATTTCCAACTAGTTTCTAAAATCATCAGGAATTATAATCAACACTTTTAAGTTTTCAAAGAATAGAGTGATCCAGGAAATATAAGATATATTGTGTGTACCCAATGATCATACACCACCAATCTTCCACTATATTAAACCATTAGTAGTAGTCAATGATCGAAGAGGTGGTGGTAAAAATAATGATTTTATCTCTCAATACTTTGCTTAGTTAGATTCACATCTGAGAAAAAGTGTTGTCTTTTGTGTTTTGAAAGCTCGGGGCTTATCATAAGAGTTTTGTTGAGAGAAATATCTATAGGTTAAAGAGAAGTGGACAAAGGTTATTATAGGTTCTATGATGTCCACCTAACAATTTTTAAAATTTAGGTTAGATTAAGAAACAAGTGAATTAAGGATATAAAGACAATGGGATTTAGCATGAAATAGAAGTTAGCATAAGTGGTAACAAAGGGATCAACTTCTATTAAATAATTATATTTTTAATCTTAAATAATGAGTCTTATAATGTTACGTGACAGTGAATCCACTATATAATTGAAAAAACTAACAAACAATGTCACTTCGACATTGACGTTGTTATATATCCATCCTTATTTGAAGATCTTAGAAAATGTCGCAGATAAGATCACAGTAGATAGACATCGCTCTAAAAAATAAAAACTATATAGGAGGATCATTTAAAGATAATATAGTTCTGCATGGATGCGGATGCATCATTTCTAGATAAATGTACTATCTTATCTTGTTAGTTATGATGTAGATAAATCCTATCAAATAGAGTCCTATTCAGATGGTTATGTCATCTTATTAAATAATGTGATATAATCTGATTAGGATAAGAAGTGATCTAGCTAGTAGAGTTCGGCTAGGATTCTAACTTAGGTATCAAGTCAGAGGTGCTTATAAATAGCTCATTTGAGCCTTGCTCCATATGAGAGATAAAGAGTGTGGCCGCAATGTACAAAAGTGAGGAAAAACAAAGAGGGGGCAAAAAGGGTTAGATTATTATCATTGTTTGATTTTTTTTTAGGATTGGTTTGAGGGTTTGTTTCTTGTGATATAAACTTTGGTTTAAATCTTGAAACTTGTGAGACAACTTGTTGTTGGGGGTGAGAAATCAACTTTTTTCTTGTAAATCCACTTTTTTCTTGTAAATCCTTATTGAGTTTAATAGATTTATTTATCATTTTGTCTTATGATTTTTTTCCACTACACTGGAGGGTTATCCACTTTAAATTTTAGTGTTTATTTTAGATTTTAGTTTCTTATCATATTTTTTTGATACTGCAATAAAGAGAGTTCTTTCTTGTCATTAATATTTGGTTGATCTTTTAGAGAGTTGTGTATTTATCTCCTTACAAGTGGTATAAGAGCCATCATAATGGAAGGTTGCAACAACTATATGGTTAAGTTAACGTCATCAAATTACTCAATTTGGAGGCCCATAATGGAGGATCTTCTATATTATAAGGATCTCTTTGATCTTATTGATGTGGACAAAGGTGTGAAGGATGATGTTCCTTCAAAAACTGAAAAGATGTTACACAGAGAATGAAAAAAGTGAAGCAAAAAACTCTAAGCAATATCAAACAATGGATTAATATCAACATATTCAACTATGCGTCTAAAAAACCAATCCTTTTATGTTATAGAAGAAGTTAAAAGGTCTTTATGAAAGGAAGACTGCTCATAATAAGGCCTCTCTGATTAAAAGGCTTGTGAATTTGAAGTTGAAGGTTGGGAAATTAGTGTCAGAGCATCTAAGTGATTTCCAGCACATAATTAACAAGCTGACTACAATGAAGATCATTCTAGATGATGATCGTTAAGCTTTGTTCCTGTTGATTTTGTTACTAGATAGCTAGGAAACACTAATGGTGACGATTAGCAATTCAATTCCTAAAGGTGTGCTCTTTTTATATGTAATCAAAGAGAGTATGTTTAATGAATAAATCAAAAGAAAGGATATTGGAGTTGACAATGAGCAAGCTTTCATAACAAAAAGTAGGGGAAGGAACATAGGGGTCCCAATGGTCATTGCAAGTCTAAAAATACTTTAAAGTCCAAAGGTGACAAAGACGTGAAGAAATGCCACTATTACGATAAGCCAGGATATATTAAGAGGTTTTACTATAAATGGAAGAGAAATTAAGAAAAAGGAAGCTCATCAGGATGATGATGACAAGAGTAAAACTGTAATTCCTTCAAGCATGGATGATGATGTCACTAGTTTGTACAACTAATAAATGCTTACATGTCAGCAATGTTGGTTCGGAATGGTTGATTGATAAGGGAGCATCTTACCATTGTCTTCCAAAAAAATAGTACTTCTTAAGCTACAAGAGCGAAGATTTTGGGAGCATCAAGATGGTAAAACAAAGTTTCGCCAAGATAATTGGTATAGGTGAATCTAAGTTCAAACAAACATCGAGTGCTTACTGACCTAGAGAGATATACGACTCATCCCCGATCTAAGGCTGAATTTGTTATTAATGAATGCGTTATATCAAGAAGGATTTAAGCACATTTTTGGGGATAGGAAGTGAAAACTGTCAAAAGGTGCAAGAATGATTGCCTTAGTAGAGTTATATTGCTCACTATACAAGACAAAGTTAAAGTGTGTGGTGGTAGAGAAGTATACATGACCGAAGAGGAAACTTTACCAAATATATGGCATCGATGATTGGGACACATGAGTGAGAAGGGATCAAAGTTGCTGGCTAGAAAATTCCTTATCCCAATTAGGAACTCATAATCACTTAATCCTTATTATATCATTATTTGGCTAGAAAGCAGCCTAGAGTCTCATTCAAGAGAAGATCTATAAGGAAGTCTGAGTTATTAGAGTTAGTGCATTTAGATGCCTGTGGTCCTATTAGATTTACATTTATTGATGATGCTTCAATTGAATTCTAAGAGTCAAGTGTTTGAAATTTTCAAGAAGTTTCATGTAATGGTAGAAAGGGATGCTGAGAGGAAGTTGAAGTGCCTATAAATAAACAATAGAGGGGAGTCTACTTCTAAGGCATTTGAAGAATAATGTACATCGCATGGCATCATACATGAGAAAATCAAACTAAGGACTCCACAGCATAATGGGGTTACTGAGAGGATGACAGACGCATACCCAAGGATCAAAGAAAGAAGCTTGAATCAAAATCAATATATTGCATCTTTGTAAGATATGGTAGCGATCAATTTGGTTTTAGAATTTATGACCTAGAGAAGAAAAAGGTGGTCAAGAGCAAGGATGTGTGATCTAGGAGCACAAGAGAGGTTTTGATCTTCTGAGTGGAGATAAATTATCATACTACAACTCATCAAATGGCATAGTTAGCTTTTTGCCAATTCCTTAGACTATTGAGCAGTCTAAAGGTAAAGAACATGAAGTGTGTAACCAAGCGCACATTGGTGATGATCAAATATAGTATATATTGATGAGCTATATGAATCATATCTAGAAAATTTTGAAAATGAATCTATTAAGAATAAGAAGCAGGGGGAGGAATGCGATACAATAGTTGATGAAACACGGTTTCAAAGGTCAATAAGGGAGAAAAGGCCTTCTATCCAAGTTTTAAGTACTTGTTACTTACTGCTGAAGGGGAGCTTGAGGATGTGTAAGAGGTTGTATTTTGTGAAGATTCAGATATTACTAGTTAAGATTCATTATAGAAGAGCAATAATTAATGTTGAAGAAGATTCATACAAATGGTGCTGATATGTTGTCGAAAGCGGTTCCTGAAAATAAACATGAGCTTTACATTAAGTTTATTAGGATTTATCTCAAGTAGATGATGGAGAATATCATGTCTTCAGAGAATAACATGTCTTCCCATGTCTTCCCTATATTTGGCCTAGAGAGGGAGAATGTTGTATATCCAATCTTATTTTGAGATCATGGATGATGTGGTGGATAAGATCATAGTAAATAAACATTAACCCTAAAAGATAAAGACAATGTGGGAGGATCATCTGAAGATAGTAGTGTTCTTTATGAATATGGATGTATTACTCCTAAATAGATGTAATCTCTTATCTTTTTAGTTGTGATGTAGATAAATCCTATCAGATAGAGTCCTATTTAGATGGGTATGTCATTATATTGGATAATGTGATGTAATATGATTAGGATAGGATGTGATCTATAACCAGCTAAGTTCAGTTAGGATTCTGACTTGGCTATTAAGCCAAAGGTGCCAATAAATAGCTTATTTAAGCCTTGCTCCACATAAGAGATAGAGAGTGTGGCCACAACGTCTAAAAGTGAGGAAAAACAGAGAGAGGGCAAAGAGTGATGCAAAACCCCAAGGCTAAAGAACCCTAAATCCCTTAAAACACACACTTTGGATAGAACATGAATAAGACAAAATCCCTAACCCTAATAAACTCCCAATCAATTATATGAAAGGAAACGCATATAATAAGGTTGATTTAAAAACAAGAATAAAAATTCACCGTAAGTGTTTACCTTGATAAGAATTATATTCTTGATGCAATAGAAGAAGACAAGAAATCCTCCTTTATAGAATTCGTTATTCATCCAATCTAACCCTAAATAATATTTATTATAATGTATTTATACCCCATGAAAAGAAAGAAATCCTAACTATCTAAAAGGCCTTTAAACATGGGCCTTTCACCAAAATAATTAAAACACAAACTAATATTTCTAAAATACAACCCATTAAACGTAAAAGATTTAAACAAGCACAAGACACAAGTAGTGGGCTACCGAAAGTTATGAAAGTCTTCTTGCACATTTTTCCAACTTGATTAGTTATGATGCCATTGGCCATCATTGTATCTTAAGATTCTATGCCATCTACAATTCAGCCTATATAGGATCGAAGCGCTTCTTTAAACTTCTTTGCTTTTGATCTTGTTATTAGTCCCTTTGATATTGCTATCTTATCTTTGGTTCCATATCTCTTATAAAGTACCATAGTCGTGCTCACATCATCCCCTCTCTCTTCAAAAGAATTCGTCCTCGAATATGAATCAAAGTTAAAAAGAGATAAGTCAGAAACATTAAAAGTAGCACTAATATTATACACACCTGGCAAGTCTATCTTGTATGCATTGTCATTGATGTGTTCCAACATTTGGAATTATCCATCACCCCTTGCATCAAGTTTTGACTTCCTTTACGTTGGAAACCTTTCTTTTCACATATGCACCTAAACCCAATCACCCTGCAACAAATTCATAAACACACTATGCAAATTTGGGTCAATGTCAATGTTAGTAAACAAATTTTCCTTAAACCAAATTAAAATTAAAGTTCCCTTGCCTAAGTATGCATTATTTAACTCTCTCTCTTTTGCATACAAACATGGTTGTGTCTTAACTTTTTTACTCTTTTGAATTCCTCTTTGCTCACTTGTCACTTTTTTTCTTTCTTTTAACTCACTAACTTCTTCTCTGTTGCACATCCCACTTTCTTTTCCTCACTTACGCAGATACTCACCATTGGGCCTTTAATTTTATTCTTTCTCTCATACCTCACTACCTAAATCCCTACTTGATGATTGTTGAATTTCAATTGTTCATGGTATGCTTCTTTGGGTGATAAAGGAGCAAGGGCAACTTTCCACCCATTATATATAAAAGAATACCTATTCATGTACCCATCATACATAACATGCCTATCAAATTGCATGGCCTACCTAAAAATATATGAACAACTTACATAGGCATTACATCACATATAACTTCATTCGCATACCTACCAATAGAGAATGCAACAACTACTTGCTTAGTAAGTTTGACTTCACCACTTTCATTCAACCATTGTAGTCTATATGGATTAGCATATTTATCATACTTCAATCTCAACTTCTCTACTAAAGTAGTACTAGCCACATTAGTGCAACTACCCCTTTCTATAATTATGCTACAAATTTTCCCACCTACTAGACATCTCGTATGAAATATGTTCTCCATTTGTTCAAGGCTATCTTCCTCCACATTCAAGTTCAATGCACATCTAGTAACTAAAGATTCACCCTTCACAGCATACTCAACATTCTTATCAACATCGAAATAATCTTTTAAAGGTGGCATACCCAAATCATTGCCATCAAACTCATTACCATCATCATATTCGAAAATAATTTCACCACCCTTAATAAACACAGTCTTCCTATTAGGACAATCAGATCTATAATGACCACGCTTTTGAAACTTAAACCACTTAATTTCCTTATGTTTAAAAGGTTTTGAGGATATATCAGTAGTATCTTTTTGAATTAAAGTACTATTCTCCTTGCCTTTTTTTGACTCATTGCCTTTTCCTTTGGAATCCGAATAGTGCTCCCTCCTCTTATCTTCATTTTTGCTCCATTTTGGATTCCAATTTGTTGGGCACCAATTTCGGAACCCAACATTCGGAGTCATAAAATGTGTTCTTGTGCTTGTTACCATGTATGGGTATTATTAGTCATCCTCGGTTCATCTTCATTCTCTGATACCATAAGTGTCGGGCCTCATTTTCCGAATCATTCTTATACTAAAGCAATTATTCTATGCTCAACTTTCATCTAGATATTGAACATCTTAGAGGCTGAATTAGAACTCGACCTCTTATATAATTTTTAAACCTATGTCTCTAGTTTACTCCACATTGGAAATCATCTCAGTTAGAACCCTACAGATCCAGATATATTCAAAATGCTGAAGCATGTTCAGTAAAATAACATCAGTTCATACTATTCCAACAAATTCCTTTACTTTCCTTTAATCAAAACCTTTTTGCAAACAATTCAAAATGCTGCCAATTTTTATGGAGAGATAGCACAATGTGTTTTTGGATCTATTCCTTCAAGAATCACTTCATTTGAGGTCGGATAACAAAGATTGGGTTGAAGGAATCAAATAAGGTTCCGTCCTTCATCATATTGAACCTGATTGGGACATAAGGCATAAGTTTCTCTAGGGATATCATATCAAGGTTAATTTTAAAGGGTTAGAAAGAGGACTTCAATATCTACATCTTTCATGAAGACTTTGAAGTGAGATTTTGTCGTTTAGAGGGTCAGAATTGGACTAGACAATACAAGATAAGCAGTGATCAGATGAAGGTTATGAACAATACATAGAAGATATCTTGCAATTAGAATAGCTTTCTCTAGAGACATCAGATTAAGGTTTTCTTTAGTTGGTTTGAAACAGGATTTCAAGATCTACAACTTTCATGGAGATTTTGAAGACAAATTCGATCGTATACATGGTCAAAATGTGACCAGATAAAAGGATCAAATGAACCCAAACGAAGGGTTAGATGAATAGGAAAAATGGTCATGAATTTCTCTAGAGAGCTTAGATTGAGGTGGTCTTTAGATGGTTAGAAAGAGGACTTCAATATCTAAAACTTTCATGAAGACCCCAAAGACAAATTCTATCGTCTATAGGGTCAAAAATGGGACTAGAATATAGGATCAAATGAATAGTGCACCAAACAATATGTCATCATCACCAGACGATATGACGTCACCAGACGATACGTCATCACTAGACGAAATGTCCTCACTAGACGAAGTGTCCTTACCAGATGAAGCATCCTCACTAGATGAATCATCCTTACTAGACAACACGTCATCACTAGACGATATGTCCTATACTCCTGAGTATCTCCACTTATAAGGACCATATTTTGACTCTGATATCTAAAAATTTTATACTTTATAGCATTGGAAAGCTAGAAAGCTAAGCTACAACTTTCTAAAAGACAACTTTTTCTAATTCAATCTAGATTAATCTAGATTTTCCCCTGAACTCATAACACAAATTTTTCTTTATGAAAGACTTGAAATTTTTCCTTTCGCAAACTTGGAATGTCCTGAGCTTCACTATTCAGCTACCAAATTGACTTCATTAAACTCTCAAATCTCAACTCATTTGTCTCATCACCTTCAACTACATCTGATC